>JAZGTJ010015581.1:0-13269 GCA_036877575.1 Botia almorhae | reverse complement strand
AAGTCATAAGTACATCACCCACACACAGAAAGCTGCCAGCATGATGCTTTGTAAGATTTAAGCATAACTTTGGAACGTTGTACAAAAACCCTGCACCCATGTGGATATCCATAAGCAGGATACCAGGTTTAAACCATCTGACAACTTGTGGTAGGTCAATAGGTAATGCCTTTGTCATCTATCTATGACCTCTAAGTGAAATCAAACTATGTATTTAATAATGGACATAATAACATTGCCCCTTCCTTTTAAAAAAGTAAGATCATAAGCAAACAAACTTTATATTGATAATTTGCAATAAAAGGTTTACTTCATTGTTATATGAGAACATTGTTGCTTTCAAAATTTAGAACTTACTCCCAAGTGCTAAAAGCATTTATTGAAACTATGCTAAAAAGATTTGTTATATGATAATCTGCATTTATGACATCCAAACTACATGGAAGTGAACTTTAGGAAAAATGAAAAAAAGTCATTAGTGAATTAATGAACGCTAGGACCTGTTTAACATATCTTTATATAATCTTGTATATACAGTGACTGTAAATAGCCTTGGTTTTAAATATGAATATGACAGCAAAAGACTTTTCAATAAGCTGATGAGGGTCTCTACTCTACCTGGCTGCTACCAGAGGCTTATGAACAGGGTTGATTAATAATGATATAATCACAGCTAGCTTTTCCTCCCACTAGATGAGACATAATTATAGATGTGGCTGCTAATCTGCTGGCCCTCACTGTTTGAGGGACCATATGCTTCTCTCTACACACATAAAACACATGTTTGCAACGATAGTCATTATTTTGTGGCCAAATCGCACCTTGAACTACCTTTATTATATACCCATAAATAAGAAAATAAATGTTTGGACTGAAAACTGTCTACACACGTACATGGGAAGAGGGGGGCTACTTGTCACACAGGGAAATTGCCAGGACTATATATAAGTAATTATAGTGTGAGGTATTGAATGAAATGCTTGTTTTCTCTAGCAGTGGTTTGTTTCAGACATTTATTTTTTAAATTAGACTGTGTGTGTGTGTGTGTGTGTGTGTGTGTGTGTGTGTGTGTGTGACCCAAGTATTCACTACATTATGGGGACCAAATGTCCCCAAAAGTATAGTATATACCAGTAAATTTTGACCTTGTGGGGACATTTTTTACATCCCCATGAGGAAACTAATGCATAAATCATACAGAATGATCTTTTTTGAAAATCTAAAATAGCAGAACATTTTCTGTGATGGGGTTTAGGGGTAGGGATTAGTGTAGGGGGATAGAATAAACAGTTTGTACAGTATAAAAAACATTTATGGAATGTCACCATTTAACATAACCGCTACTGTGTGTGTGTTTTATTCTATCTAAATTGGTAATTAAAAACTCTTGGTTAAAGTTGCAATCTGAAACTTTTGCCCTTTATCATCTCTGTTTGAAAAATGAAATTGCAAGTTGTTTTCAGGCTTATTTTCTTAACATGGGTTGTGCTTCGGTACTGCTCTTCTGTGTGGATGAATCTGATGGTTAGCATTAAGCTGAAATGTCTTACCTGTTGAGCAGAAAAAGCCATCTCTGTTGTTTTCGATCCCTTCAGATTGTGGATTTGTTGCTATTTCTCACAAGCCCTGCCAATATTTACTCTTGTTTTAGCACCAGCTCTGTCACTTTCCCTTTATGACTTTTCTCCAGTTCAAAATTTTTTGTATCTTATCACACAGATATCCACAATGATCATCGTTTGTAACTTTCCATCTAGGTGACAAAGTTGCAATGAGTCACTTTTTTGTTAAAAATAAACCGAAAACAGTTATTGAGGATGTATATAAAAGGTCAGCGTTTGCAACGGTAAGTTTTTAAATAATGATTTATAATTTCAGCTTCTGGGTGGGATTTTGTAGACTGCCAGTTTATATGCGATAGAGGGGCAAAAGATACAGATTGCAGCTTTAAATTCTCACCATTCTCAGCACCCACATACACAATATATTAGCCAGGTTTGACGTAACTACTGTACGCAAAAACGAATAAAGTCAAACTGACATTTACAGTGAAATAAGACCCGACAACTTAAAATATAAATTACAATTATACACTTACTGTTGCAATTTAGGGTAAGTTAAGGTGACAGTTAATGCTTTATGTACTTGCTCAACAACTGTTTTTTTGTCACCAGCATAAATTAATAAATGAAATAATGAAAAAATCTGATTTTGGTGCTTGTTTAAATAAAGCCTTAGTTCTATCTCAAACAATTCAATAGTTTAAGCTAATTAAAAGCTTTATGAATGACTGCAACATCAAAGCATAAAGTGAAGGAATTCCAGTAGAAAGCATCCCTATTTACAGTTCAGCCCTGTCATTACAGTCAAATCTTCAGAGCAAGTCCCTCCCTAGTGAACAATTACCATCAGACCCCATTCCGCCCTCTCTTGTGTGGGCTGTGAGACAGCGCAGGACACTCTGATTCCGACCTTGACAAGCCACTCCACTCACGCAAAAAAATGAAGCACTCTTATCTCCATGACGATGAGAGTACTCTCTCACCCCCACACAAGCAATGACTAGCACAGATGCAATCAACTTGATTTATGACTGCAAAATTGTATAAAGATTTGTAATGTATAGCATAACATCGATTATACAAAGGCCATTTTTTTAAAGCTTAGTCTGGTTCTGTTAACGCTCTGCAAGGTTAAAGATGTAAAGGCACAGACTGCAAAGGTGGTTTATGTATTTAAACTAGTTGTCAGGTTAAACTATCTGTGATTAATAAGCATGCTACTAACATGCTTTAAAAGAACCATAGCTTTGAGCCAATTAGGAGGAACCAGTTTTTAGCTCACAGCAGGTCACAGTTATAATAATATGATAATGTTGTGAAAACTAAAAGTTATCTGTAATCTTTCTCTTTTAATCTATTAATATGCATTTGGTTCATTACAAGCAGCTGCACTTAATTAGTCATTTAAACCATCTGCACAGATTCTGCTTCAATCATAAAAAATTAATTGAGAATTAATTGCATTATTGGGGTTTTGCATAGTCATTCATGTAAACAAACATGGAGATGATATTTTAGTGTGAAAACAAAATTAAAAATAAAAACATCAATTTATACAGCAATAGTTACAGAATGAGATCATAGAAATTCTGTCCTTTTATACAGACTGCAATATTTTTAATATATTTGCAATATTTGATCGCAGCAACACTAGAGTTTCACCGACTCCTGATAAGGTTACTCTTGTTGCCAGCAGTCTTTCTCAGCCTACTCGAAATAATTTTTATTGAGGGATTTGCAGGCAACACGACAACTGTGATTATATTCGGAGGCTGTATTTTGACCTCATCATCTCTATTTCAATAGCACTGTTACTCTTACTCTTTGCTCAGAGTCTTTGTTCTGATTGGATGAAGACTGTATGTTCTATATTCAGGATACTGAGACTGGACTGAGACAGGACTAAGACATTTGCATGTTGCTTTGAGTCCAGAATAGATAAACTCCAGGTGAACTTTCGAACTGAAGTGAAAAGCTGAATTTTTTTAAATCTTGCTTTTCTGTTGTGCAGACAATCAATAAACTAATCAACAAACTAAAGCAGCTTTAAAGGCAGAAAATATTGTATTGTATAATTATGTAATATGTGTCATAACAATTTGCAATGCAAAAATATGGGAACTTTATAGCTGTATGGACCACACAATACAATATCATTTGATAAAATGAAATTAAGAAATACAACATCCCATTTTATAGTGGTTTATTGTTCGCTTGCTTTAATTGATTACATTCTAATACTTTGTCTAAATATTTGACAGTGGAAAATAAACCCTGCAAGTTCTTCAAACAAATATCTTAATAATTTAAAAAATCAATGTTTCCAAATGCTGTGACAAAAAATGGCCACCCACTCAGTGAAGATTTGTATTCACAAAACATAATATTCAACACGCTTTATGACTGACAGCATTGTATATAATAAATTCATAAATTAATGTTTCAAAACACTCTCAAGGTTCCTATAAATCCATTTGCATAAACAAAAAGGACAGAGAGAAAGAGAGAGAGAACATGTATGCCATGCAAATCTGCAAAGTACTGTGTGTTAGGCTAGTCATGCTGTTGGCTAAATGCAGATGAGTGTCCAGCATATTTGGCTTGATCATGAAAGGGTCAAGACCCACTAAATTCATCCACTGAGAGGCACAGAACAGCAAAGACATCAAAGCAGAGCTAAAGCAAACCACCAAACATTGATACAAACTATATCAATGTTTGGTGGACTTCAGATGAATTAATACTTAAATAACCATCAAACTTTCAAAATATGTTCAAAATATGTAATATGCAAACATTCACAAAAAGTTGATTTATTTTATGTCTATTAAATGGATTTTAACGACAGGATGTCATCTCATTTAAATTGTTTAGAGAATTTAATTTGCTGGTTGCATTTGCATTTGGAAAGAATCATGCCTTGAATTGCAGGGGAAGGTCTGCAAGCTTAATGCTGACAGCTAGAATCAAACATCTTACTCGATGAGTCTGGACTAACACTATTGAGACAGATAAAGTGCACTAAAGTAGAGACATCTTTTCATACAGGGGTTAGATTTCCACTAAACTGGTTTAATTGAGTCTTATTTAAAATTTGTAAATGGTTGTTAATAAAACTGTCTTAATCATTAATAACACATCTGGCCCAAAAATGTATAAGAGAATTCACAAAGGTATTAAAATAAGAGTATTTCTGCTTGCTAATGCGATACTAATGCTATATGCTACTGTGAAAACTCACCCATGAGGCTGATGAAACACAGAGTACATGAAACCAGGCTGATCAATATGTTGATTATTGTAATGGAGGAACAACAGAACTTGTTCTTGGGGTTTGTGATGGATTCCTCTTTAACTCAGAAGAGGCATATAGATAGTTTATTGATAATTATTTCATAATTCCTTTTATTTAACAATGCTTATAAACATCAGATTGACAGTTTGACATATGTGTAATTTATATATCATTTTATTTCTGATATATTTCTTGCATACTTTCTTGTGCTTAATGAATCCTAACATAATTTCTACAGCTTCCAGCCTCAATGTAAATGTACTTATGTATTTTTCACCTCTTATTAAATTCCTATTATATCACTACTTTAACTTTGCATCATATACATTTTGATGATATACATATATTACTACCTTTTTCTCAGATGCAATATATGCTCTATATGAAATATAGAACAATTAGACATAAATAGAGATCCGAAACTAACTAAAAATTTTAAATGAATTTAAAATGCTTAATTGTTAATGGTTGATACTGACTTTAAACAATGTTGTCCGAGTCATTGAATTTAGACTTCTTAAGCCTTTTCATATCTGATCCTCCACACAGAGCTGTTAATACAGGCAGTTTTACAAACAATTCATTTAAGCTCTAGCACATTTTCACTCTCTTTGTTTGCTTCTCTCTTCAAAATTTGGCAAAATTATAAATGTACATTCAGAAATTATAGCAATAACGCAACCAGGGCCAGATCGTGTTTTAATTTGAGATCACTGCAAAATTAAACTGGTAAAAAAGTGTCCCTGCAAAAGTTTATTGAGATATTAATTACAGGTAGAATCTCTAGTAAGCTGCAAAAATGCATTGTAATGCACCTTAGCGAGTGTAATGCTGTTCTTAATGAGATTAATCCGCAGACTCTGAGACCAAAAGGAGGAACACCGGCGTGATTTACAAGTCTTACAGGATCAATTAGCAGAGCGGCTTAAGTGGCCAATTGCTCAGCTGAGACAAAACTGTGCCACCGAATTTAATGTGAAGCAATAAATCAGCAGGAAGCCAAATGATGGAGGGGCAGAGCATTGCTTGAGGAAGGGAATGATGAACTATAATGCAGCTTTAACTTGGCAGACACGGGTCAAACCAAGAATTTTGAAAACTGTACAAGACTTCTAAAAATATATACTTCTCCGAAAATACGGTCTTTCTTGAGATTACAGCTCTGCACACTCTCAGACAACCTCAAACATCCTTGAGGTGTCCACTCAGATCGTTTTAAGCCGTTTTGATGATGTATGATGTATTATGAGGCTGCTTTTCTTCACCACCTGATTCAATAATCCATTCATAATATTAATATGGGATTATAATAATATTATCACATAATAATAAAAATAATAATAATGAATTGACACTTTTGATATGTATTGCTAAATTCATTTACATGCATATTTTATATTTGTATACAAGACTCATTTTAGCAAAAGTTTTTAAGATAATGAAAATAAGTTTTAATTTAATGGTATAGTGTATATAGTGGTTTCTAAACCTTTTTCGACACTTAAGTAATTTAAAATGTATGATATTTATTGTATTAGATAGCAGGACAACCACAGGGGTAGCTCATCACATTAACTACATAAGCATATACACATACTGTAAACCTGTATATACATACACACACACACACATATACTGAATACACACATATATACTATATACACACATTATACTGTACTTTGTGGTACATGAACCATGTTATAATGTTCCATCAGCAGAACCCTTGATTAAATGTAAATGCCTTTTATTTTGTTTGGTCCTTGGCACAGACAAGGGGGCAAATAGTTAGAAGAGTAAACCAGTGTAGACAACTAGCAGGGTGTCACACTAATGCCATACCTGAAACATCTGTCCTGTCCAGAACAGTAATGGCATATCCCTCTGCACAGGTGGAGGTCACAGCTGCAGATACACCTTTAACCTCTAGTTATCATATGGAAATTGGTTCTATGATCTTAACCACTCACACTTGTGATCCAGCCAAGGATCAGCAATATGCAGTAATTCAAACCTTCATTGGCTACTGGCCAAGTGCTTTCTATTCCAACGTTATTGATTTTGTGGCATTGGGTTGCTATACAGTTGTAAGGTCAATATGCAATATGTTTAATTTAAATAACTGGTTGAACTTTTAAATCTCTTTTGGAGTGTGGGGGTTAGCGGTGTAACTTCTGATTGCCAATTAAATCTTACCCAGTTCCACCTCTGAGTTGGTTCCTCAAACTCTAACAGATCTGTTCTTTTAAATGAGCACTTTCAAAAGGTTCTCGTTGACCACATGCTACACATATACGTTACATGAGTTTTTTTTAGGTTTAGGGTTAGTTGTCTACATTAAGGAATAGTAGGGCTAGCAGTATGTCAGTATATGCCACACAATGACAGAATGTATGACAATGCATGTGCAATTTAGTTTTGATTCGTCGTATTCTGCCAGTTGTGTAGACATGTTGTAACTGTTGGATGTCTGTAGTTGCTGCATTAATTAAATATATTTGAGTTGTTGATATATGTATGAGCTATTTTACTTCAAACGTGACTCATCCAATTAAAATGATAATGCATTAAGTCTTTGTTTTAACTTGTGTTAAACAGCTGATTTGCATTGAAATTATGAATTATGAATCTTTATCTTTTGCCTTCTATTCTTTTGCCTCAAATGTGTCACATTTGAAAGAAAAGCAATTTTGTTATTTGTATTTTTCATAGACATACTGTAAATACAACTGAGAAATGAGAATAAAAATGAGAAATGCCGAACAAAAATGTAATTTAATGGATGAGAAAAATTAAAGTTTACGAGAGTGATTTGTATTAAGAAAGTATTATTCGCTTAAGTTTAGAGTCCCTTTACTGCTATACATCTGTATAAACGACCTAGCTCCATTTGCATCCACACCAGGCCTAATCACAATGCTATCAATTTACCAAGATCCTATCAATCACTGCTAAAAGACAGACAATGCGCTGTCTCTCTCTGCATGCGCTTTCATCCACCGCCCCATCATCTGAACAAAGGTAGTGTATTTTTGTCCCGCCATTAGTCTGTGCTGCACCTGCTGGGACTGCATTCCTGTGTGTGATGAGAAGGATTGTGTGTAAGATGTTACAGAAAAGCCTTCAGCACAGGTTCTGCTTCCTTCCTTCAATGAGCATTTAGAGCCGATGAAGATCCTTGCATAAGCGAGAGCGAGCGTGACCAATAACAAAAGCATGTACCTAATAAGATACATCCACATTTAACACAATAGGGAGAGCGCAGACTTGTATGGTAAATTATTTCAATTAAACACAGTGGATACCTTATTCTTCATTAGAGCAACCCATGCTTAGATGTTGAATTAAAGGCTTAGTAAACCAATTATACAAATTAATAGGAGATAAATGAAGCCCTATGCTAGAATTCAAATAAAAGACACAGGTCAACACTTTTACATTGAAGAATACTGAGTGAGCATAACCATATCATAACCATTTATCTAATACAACCTGTTTAAATTCACGTCATGCTTGACAAATACCAGAGATTATCAAGTAGCAATGGATTTTGTAGATAATTTAGATTGGAATCTGTTAAACAGCTTACTGGAGTTATAAATGGAAGTTACATTGCAGATTGTGTAACTTGGAATTCATGGAAAATTAAAAACATTGGTTAACGTGGACATAGCAAGCTGACAAGCGAAACCAGCCAAACACCAGCTTGCCCAGACCAGGGTACTAACTAAGACAAGCAGCAATATTTCTCAACAGCTCAGTAGTATAGATTTTTACTCAGTTTGTACATGTATCAATTTATCTCTGTTTCCATGGAAACAGATCGTAGCTTACTGTAAAAACACAGTAAGTGTTACAGTAAGCTTTCAGAAATCAGTGACATCACAATGACTTCCTGCTAACAGAATGTTCTCCTACATCCTTTAATGTTCTTATTTTATTGTGTGCACCAAAAATTACTATTAGCCCATCCTGCAAGCCACTATGTAGCTCAAAGTCACTGCATTCCCATGAATTTTCTAATTGCCACACGTTTGTACACAAGCTATATCCATCGATCTAGCACACTATAATTCACTCATCAGCCACTCTATATCAGTAAACTGCCTGTACACTCTCTCTGCTCAGATTTATACCCACTCAGAAATGCTTAGCCACAAAAAAGCAGTTTTCACACCCTACTCTCTTTATTTTATGTAAACTTCTTTTTCATCTAGTAGGTGCCAAAAGAGATTCAAATTCTGGTCTTTGTTTTTCATTTCATTCTCCAGCTAGCAGGGGACGGGGTAATAACCAAAGAGGGGTGGGGGATTTAAAAAGTACCACAGCATCATGGCCCAAAGCCAGTCTTTTATTGCTCTTTCACTGTTGCTGTGGTAGCAGTCGTGTCCTGGATGCTCAATCATTTTCTTATCAAGTACAGCTGTCAGAGTTTTCCTTTAAAATGACCCAGAGAAGAGAAATATCCCCAAGTAAAAGAGAGGTTACAAAAAATGTAGAGATGCTATTCTTGAACTGTCAATACTCTGACCCGGTATTAAGAGACATTTGTAAATGCTGAGCCTTTTCAATGTTCCCTACACTTCCAATAGTATAGACAGACGCACATTCACTCTAGCACAAAAACTCAAAAGTGCTCGAAAGTTTCAGAGTAAAATATTACTGCTTGAAAACTGAAAAGCTCAATTACGTTAATAAGCAATTTGTCATTGATATTGTGCTTGGGTTGAACTGATGGTTTGATTTGGTTTATACAAGCTTTTACAGTGATGCCTGAAAACTTTAAATGTAAAAGTTGTTCAAACAGTCTTACAAGCTGTATTTCACTAAATTTGGCATTTTCATTCAATTCATTTTCATTATTTGCCCTCAATCGTTTAAATACATTTAGAAAACAAGAGGCTATCCAAGCGTAGCATATTGAAGAAAATAAATGTTTATAGCTTTTTAAATTACTTTGGTACTGTGTTCAAAAATAATAAAATGTCAAATCAGCATTCAAAGTTACTTTTGATTTCATTAGGGTTGTAAGTTTATTTTCAAACAAACATTACTTCAAAATATAGCATTACTGTTGATTTAATAAATCCTTCAAATCACACTAAATGAGAAAAATACACCTACATATAAACATAAAAGACATATTATCTATTCAATGTATTTGGACATTCAAACAGTAAATTACAAAACGCCATTTACTGGATACTATTGTAATGTATATATCGTAAGCTTACTGTTCCCATGACACTAGGGGTGTGTGTCATCTCTGACCTGAATATAAAAAGGCCAATCAAATATTAGCATTCTCATTTACTACATATGGGTAAAAAAGATGTGTGTATATCTCAGTTCTCTGTTGTTGCATGAGGGACACAATGTCTCATTCCCTCCATCAGGGCATTTATTTAAAATTATTTAAATAAATAAATAAACCACAGAGGTTACAGTCATAAGGAGATGATTTCTTAAAAACATATTCTTAATGTAAACGACTAAACAGACAATTTTGACAGACCTTTTTTTAGATTTCAGCAAGCTAATTTGGCAGCCCAAAGTACACATGGTTGACAAAGATGGGCAGGATTTCATTTGACACAAGAATCCTCATCTCTGCTTTGTACAAAACTATTGATTAGTTCATACCCACTGCAGTCTATTCTGCTGTTGACAAATTTCAACTGCTTATAATTTTATATAAAGACTGCTGGTACATGTACTTGTATTTCTAACAACATATATAGGAATTAATAACTATTTCAGCCATCAGACAGTCGACTTCACAAGAACTTTAGTCTGAAAATACATTTATTCACCAAATTTAACTCAATACTACCCTCATGTGGTCAACTCCACATAACCACCACGCTGGGTTTATAGATTGTGTTCCAGCAAATAATTTGTATTTATGTGGGATATGACAAGTTTGGTGCCATATTTTAAAATCCATACACTAAACTTCAAAGATTAGTATGTAACGCTAAATGATCACTATATTATTTATAACCCTAAACAGGAACCACCAGCAGATATCACTGAAAATGCATTAAGAATCATACACAGTATGACTAAGGTATGTTCTAATGCCAGTGACTACAAAATTAGAAAAATAAACTTTAACAAAAAAATAAGATTTCATTTCATGTAAAAAAACAGCAATGGAATACCAGTACTTTACTAAATGTGTTTACTATGCTGAATGCAGCCTTAACTTTACCAAAACATTTTTAAACCTCTGTGTGAAAAATACTAAATATGCCACTACTACTTAGCGCCATCCATATGGTCAATTTGGAAACAAGTTTAAATTTCATTGAATATTAGCTTCCTATTGCAAACCTACTAATTTAGCCAATGATACGTTTTCCAAAACTAGTAATTATAAAATTATAGAATTCATATTATAAAACAAAATAATTAAAAAAGATTAGTAGACAAAAACACATTATATAATAATGTATTTTGTATCATCACAACAGGTTTTTATTTTTTTTCCCTTGAATTTAAAGAACAGTCAGTTCGTTTAAACACCAAAGCTGTCACACTGTTTCCAGTCACACCTCCAAACTGAAAACGAGGCGTGGGCAGTTCATGTACCAACTCAAAGCCTGCAAGAAAACACACTTATATTACAATCATTAAGTAGAACATTATTTATGTCATTAAATAAGAATGTCATTACTGTACCAGGTCTGAAGATCTGCAGCAGCTGCTCTTTGGTCCAGTTGCAGGAAGTGATAATGAAGAAACCCTCTGACTGCAAAACAGATCTTAAAGACGCCACATAAGATTTCTTCGCTTCCTCCCTGTCCTCCGGGCTCAAACTAATGGCATCAAATGTCCCTTTATCTATACATACATCAAAACTCTTCATTTCTGCGTTAGGGTTCAGAAAATCTTCAACCTGGAGGTTAAAACATAGATACATAAACATCCCTCTTAATAGTGTGCTATTTTCTTAAAAATCCACTTGTGGTTACAGGGTATTGCTACTTGTTTAAAAACAGTTTTTATATACTGTACATCACTGGCATTGTTTCTCTAAAATATGTTAATATGTTTTATGTGTGTGATGTATAAAGATGTGAAATATATAATAAGCTAATATTACAACTAATATTAAATATACAGCTTTTCCTACCTGAATTTTTACATTTTTTAAACCTTCCTCTTTAAGAATATTTGTGGTAAGCTCCACAGCAGCCTTGGAATAGTCGATCCCAGTAAGGTTTGAGAAACCACTCTTGGCCTTAGAGGATAATTCAAGCAATGATATTATTATATTGCTTTGTAACTAAAAATTAAGCAAGAGAATAGTTACATTAAATTAAACAGAAATCTCTAAATACCCTAAAGTTTTGTTTTGACTTACCAGTTCCACAAGGAAGATACCATTTCCAGTCCCAATGTCAAGTATAGGAGCATTTTCAGGTACTTTTTGTGCTTTCATCCATCTGATCACTCGATCCATGCTTTCCTCACCAAACCTAAAGTTGACAAAAATTAACTGTATGGTACTGTATTATATTAGCTACCTCATTAAGCTATTTGTCATTAGAAAATATATATTTCAGGGAAATAGCAATTACATTGTCTTTCTCGGGGCACTGATAAAACCATAACATAGTATGGTGATTTAGACTTAAGACCAACGTGCTAGATTAAGAAAACTTTTTTAAAGCACAAAATCCAAAAGGAAGTGCCAGAAAAAGACAGAAAAAGAAACCTACCATATTTCTCCCACGTCTCCAATATCCTTGTAAGTCTGCAACTCCCTTTTATAGGAATCATCCCAGCTTCAGGAAAAACAGTACAATAAAGAATAAAAGGTTTATTTGTTTTGGGATTATTGAATACTTTAATTAATAATTTCATAGTTATGGAAAAATGTTTTTGTAATTCATACCAGTAACTTTTAAAAATACATAGACCAATGAGTCGAAAAGTTAAAGGCACAAACTGAAGTTCTTCCTAAGTCATTATATACACTGACTGAACATCCACAGATGTAACATTACAAGCATCATTTGCTGGGCAGAATATAACACATGCTGTGGCAACAGAGCAGCAAACACAAATTTCTCCCTGGCCTATAAAAGCGACTAACAACAGGGCTAACTTTAATTAAGTAATATCGCTTACTACTCCTTAGTTCCGAGTTTTGATGGAGCGAAGTCATCTTCTGATTCTGTACACTGCACCCTGCAATCCTCAGCTCCATGTGTGCTCACTTGCGGATCCATCATATCAACTCATCTCGACAACATCCGGTGACGTATAACGGATGCAAGACGTTAGACATCATAATTCTTCAAAATAAAAGTTGTAAATTGAACGTTTACTTTTTGGTTTGAAAAAATAGCAAAAAATCTCTATGTAAAGTTTTAAGCTATTTGTATGATGATACCAGTTATTTTA
>JAZGTJ010015580.1:0-13269 GCA_036877575.1 Botia almorhae | reverse complement strand
TGAATGGAAGCAGGGATACCGGTCTGTAGCTTTCAAGAAGTGTTGGATCTAGGTTAGGTTTCTTTAGCAGTGGGGTTACTGTAGCCTGCTTAAATGAAGTGGGAAAGATGCCAGTGAGGAGAGATGTATTAATTATATGAGTAAAAGCTGGTTTGACTGCTGGAGAAATGGCTTGTAAAAGATGAGATGGAATAGGATCGAGTGGGCAGGTGGTAGGATGGCTGGATGACATGAGTTTGGAGACCTCAGAGTCAGAGAGCTGAGACTACAGTTAGTATGACTACAGTTAGTGTAGTCAATGTGATTATATTGGCTTTATACACATGCACATTGTGGATGATATATATCAGAATGGTATAACAAATTTAATATATGAAAGATTGGATAGAGGGGTATAAACCATCACCAGGATAATCAATTTGTATTTACATATTTGTCATATTGGTTGATACTTTGATCCAAAGGTAATAACATTAAGTGAAATAAGATTGATGCAATGGTTTCCCTTTTAGTCAATAAATAAATAAATAAAAATAATTACCCTGATAGCTAGGTTGGATGTGATTTCCTTTTTTTTTTGGTGTGGGGTTCCAAAAACTGCACTTAGGTTAGGATCCAGTGCATGCCTGCCTACCTGAACTTCCCTTACGGTTTCTTGTACCCTGTGTACTGTGTTGTCTAAGATTCCCACTGTTTCTTAAGCTCTTTCCCTGTAAGACAAACTTTAGTTTTGTAAGTTATGTGCATACTTTTTAATTTAATAGATAAATGCAGTACCAACTAGTGTATTTAAAAGCATATATTTTAACATTAGATTTTAAATTGATACAAATTTTGGTTAAGTTCAATGTTGTTTTATATAGAATTGTTCTATGGCCCATGTAGTATTAGTACATCACAATAAAATGTTATCCACTTACAGAAAGATTCTGAGCAATCCCTTACTGTACGTTTCTGAGTTAAAAGTAACTATATCATAGTAATGAATTATGCATTACACCTAACACTGGTGCCAAAAAAACTTTTTGCTGTTGGTTGCTAAAGCACAGATTCAAAAAGCTAGTTTCTTTGTTATGTCATACAATGTTGGCCTCTTTTGGATCATTGTAATTGGCTGGTCTTCAGCATCTTGATTCCACAAAGCCATGGTATTATTACAATAATTCTCTGGTCAAATAAGGTGACAAGACAAGTGACAAGAATGACAAGTGCCTTTGCGGTCCCTCTTTATTCTGCCATTGGTTCGTTTCTAGTCCCATTATTTTCTTGTGCGTTCATTCGCTACGTTGAACAGCCAATCGGAGTTTGCTGATGAGCTCCACCGCCAATTCGAAATGCAGAATCAGTTGAAAAACATCTCATGGCATACGACTAAAGCCAACAGTGCAGATCACATGGACAAAACTAAAGCTGACTGATGCTCAAAAACCAGCCCACATTGCCTGATGACCGACCTTTGGCTTGGTGTTTTGTGTATGATTTTGTTATTTAAAAATGTTACAAAAAATGTTGGGAAAATAAATCTCTTATTGTCTCACCCTCATGTTCAACTATGTTCCAGTCTGCTGAGGTCACGCATCAGCTTTGTGTGAGGGACAGACATTGAAATCTACATTGATATTCTCTAATAAGCTTTCCATCTGCTGCAGCCCTTCTGTAGACTAAAACCTGACACATCCCCACACAAGACCCATGCGATTCTGTGCCAGTGATGTCGAATCCTGTGTGACACGTCTTGATGTGCCAACTGTGATTATGCACATGTGACCTTGAGATTTGGGTGTGCTTGCTCATATATACATACAAATGAGTTTTGTGAGCTTTGCCAAAAGCAAAGATGAACTATTCCTCAAACAAAGCTATCATATGACTTTGAAAGACTTGGAATGTTTTTGAACGTTTATGGTGCTTATTTCACCTCAGTGCTCATTATTAACAGATCTAACATATTCCTCTGCTATTGGATTTCACTGATTTTTCATTTTTAGGTTACTGTTACTTTAACATGAGGTCACTGTATAGGATCACTCTGTTCCCACATTATGTAAGTGTGGTTCTTTAAACAAGTTTTTATGGGATGGTATTGAGATAGCAGCTTGACATTCACACACATACATAATCAAAACCATACCTGTCTCTCCTTACAGAAGGCATGCAACTTACTCGTTTTACCCATAAAGTTTTGCTCTAAACACCCCTCTGTAGTCTTATCCATAAGTCATGCAAGCTCTCCCTCTTGCCTGTTTAACACTTCTGCTGTGCCATGATGTGGATCTTGTGGTGTTTTTTCTTTTATTAAATAACAAATGAGCGTTGGTGTGTTACACCATAAAGTACATAAATAGGTACTGTGGAAGTAATCTCTGAATGAGCGTGGGTGAGGATGTGTGTTCTACTTTTATGTGGAGTATTTGTGGAATTTTTTGTCTCTGACATTGTACTGTGCTCCAGTAAAAACGATAAATAGCAACTGCTGAAAGCTCTGTGGAAATTTGTAATATTTCAAATCTACATCTGTCAGGTTGGATGCTAGAGTTGAGCTGGAAAGCCTACCAGAAACCAGCAATACTGCAACTGTATGACCTCCAGTGATTTATTTTCTGTTAAAGATGAAAAGGCACATTTTTTATTAATAACAGTATTTTGTAGCATATTTTGTCATGTCAAAATATTTTTTGAGATACTTTGAGCATGGTAATTAAATGAATATAAATGTCAACGTAAAATCTTGTTTGCAATCCATTTACTTCTGTAATTGTAAGAAAACTCAACAACTCACAATGTAGGGCAAAGCAAAACTACTTTTAGTTGGCTTCACTGATGTCTGGACAAGCTCTTTATGTCAGGTACACTGGAGCTGTTCTTAACCCCTTGCCAATCACAAAAATCCCCCAGTCCTTTTGTTAAACACCTGCTTAACTCATCGATCAAGACAACCGCTAATTATCAATCACTCTGAACACGCCCACACTTCAACTAGTGTTAAGCTTCTTTTGTGCATCTTCTCCAATTGCATCTCCCATATTAATCCCTCTGAATGGAGCGTAGTCATATTTGTTCTTTATTTCTAAAATCTGACTCTAGTTTCCTTCCTGTTCTCTAAAGGACACATCATAAGCCTAAACTCTCATCAGTTTAACCCATCCCATAGAACAAACTTACAAAGTAAATCACACAGACTTAAAACTTTAAGAAACGCTTTGTGACAGAGCTCAAGAATGGTGAGACTGGTGACCCTGTACAAGACTAACATTCCCTAAGTACTCACCATCTCCAGTGTATACATTTCTTTTGGAAATGATGAGCAGTTGTGGCCTACTGGTTAGAATCGGACTTGTAACCAGATAACCAGTAATACAAAGGACAAATTCGGAGTATGGGTCACCATACTTGACCAGCATGTTGATTTCACTTTTCTTTCTAAATGCACACAATATGGTTCATGGCAATGTACATGTATTTCAAATGTTTAAAGTGTTTATATTTCATTTCAAAATGTTTAGAAATTATTATAGAATTTATTTATTTATAGAATTTATAGAAAACTACTGACACAGAGTTTAGGAAACAGCCATGTAAGTGCATTTAAATCATCACAATGGTTGCTTAATTTTTGCAATGCCAGTAAAATTATTGTGAATATACTGTGAATTTTGAATATACTGCTCAGCCCTGCTTTACTTCTGCACTACAAATGGAAACTGAATCTCAGTGATATAAACTGATTAGCTCTAGAGAAGGTCTGATCTTTATGCTTCCCAAAGATCCAGGCCTTCATAAGCATATTAACATTATACAATATGATTTTCAGCAAACAGCTGCTCCTCGCTCTGAGATACAACTATGCTGTGATAAATCTTATTATAAAACAAACAGTTTAAATGTGGTAAAATCCACATATTTCCACGCATGGCCTCTTACAGCTTTATTTTTTGCTCTTATCTTGGTGTGTTTAAACCTGTAATATTTAATGTCATTCTGCCTAGTGGTAGTTAGTAGCTTTACAAATGATGTCAATACAAAACACTTTTTGACCCTTATTAAACTCCTTAATTGAGATATATGCATCCTAATATTCTAAAGGTTATTGCAAATTAAGCAATAGGTAATTTATTTTATTGCATTTACATAGCAACCGTAATGCAACCATCATTTTCGCTACAGATAGTGCTAAAGTGCACTTCATCTTTCTAATTCTCCCCACAAGTCTGAACTTGGAAACAATCTTTTGTCTAATAGCTGTGGAGCCCTGAGAAGAACTTGCACTAGAGCTTTATCTGTGGCATCTGAAGGCTTTGTCTGTTCTGTCGACTAAAGCCATTCGCTCTGCTAAATTAGCCCAATTAGCTTAAAGTAACATGGAGGTCATTACCCACTGGCCCTCTGCAGAACTGACCCCTGCTAAACTTTTTCATCTCAGATCAGTCCTCTCTAATGCAATATTAGCAGTGTGCAGTATAAGAGCAGCAAGAAAACAGGCTTCAGATCAGACTACCTGAAAAAGGGTGAGTCATACCCACTGCAATGACTTCACATTACAAATGTGCAAATGGGTTTGACCAATCAAAGGAAACTTTATGAAAGGTGAATTTTGGGTTAATAAAACAACCTTTTCTGTTTTTTAATGCCCTCTGATAAACAATTTGAGTTGATTTTGCAAGATTGAAGTAGCAAGGTACTAAATTAAAGTAACATTTATAACAACCTTTAAAGTACACTAGGGGAGTAATAGAGGTTATCCGTGTATTTATTTTATTTGGTAAGCAGCTGTGTAATAAGCAGGACAAATTAGTGCAGATTAGTGAAGATGAAACACTTTATGTTAAGTTGTAGATGAAGTATATTTCACACAGTGCTGTTGCTCTTCATTCACCGATACATTTTGGACAGTTTATTCAGCCAATTTTCACAAGTTTATAATACAAATTTATGCACAATTAAATCTCGATTTCATGTTGATTTCTTACAATAATTACAGAATCACAATACTATTAGATGATTGGTCAGTCGTTGAAGTCATATACTATGAAGTTAAACTCAAACTAGGAGCACATTGTAAAGTTGTGGTTGTGTATACCACAATTTATGCTACACAAAAATGGTTTTACAAATAATTTAGGGTGTTATGAATGTGTTTGAAGGTTCATTTGTTTTTACTGAGAGTTCGTTGTTTCTCTGCATGTTCTACGATCTTTTCCTCTACGTACAGTCCTTTGCGTCTGCGTACGGCATTCATGTATTTCAAGGCCTGATTGCTGGAGTCTGCTTTCTCTCCAAAGTGTAAGTACTCCTCCTCAGTAGTGGGCACCCAGAACGGATCACTGGAGATCACCTACAAAACACACACACACACACACACACACACACACATGAATAAACCCTGTCTTTTACATTACACTTTTAATAACACAAGTATTAAGTTATTCTAATTAGCAGCTGGTAAGCAACATGACATAAGAAACACAATATTTGCGTTATTGCTATAATAAATAATCAGAAAATGTATGGTTCTGCAGTTATCCACCTTATTTTTGAGAGCGTGATCAACCATTTGTAAATTCAATGTGTCTGGCTTTGGGTGTCATACGATTCAAGTTATTTTTAGCTGTGCAAAACAGCTCGTTATGCTGCTTGATGTTGCAAACTGTGATTTTCTAACATATTATTATATTATATATGTTGTTTTGCCGTTTACTTCCCTTTACTATTCTTCTAGTTATTTATCAATGGCAGCTAATGAATCTGAAATTTACAGACATTCAAAGAAAATAGCTTAAGTCTGTGTAGCAAAATAAGGTTGATGAAGTAAGCCACAACACCCCAGCACTGTGATGGCCAGTTCTACACAGGCAAATGTTTACATAATGTAATAGACACTGTAAAATGTTGTTGATGTTTAGAAAGTTTTGTTTGTTCTTCCTTTTTAAGATGTGAATTTTATCACAAATAACAGCAGATCTATATTGTTTGCAGTTAATGGTTATCTGTGAGTCAGATGGATAATTAGAGCTGATATTTCCCTGCTATCCAGTTTTCATCTCTTTGTCTCTCTCTCATTATAAAGAGAATAATAGAGGATCGAGGCTGGATGGACAACAGTTATTCACTGTGCAGAGACACATAATGGTCATTATAGAAGGCACAGTGAGACCATCTACCAATACACACGCGCACACACAATCACAGTGCTAAGAGCAGGTGCTTTTGCTGATGACGCAATCCCTGCAGTAACACACACACACATATGCACACACACACATACAAAATATGACCTCATGCTCAGACAATAGCCTAAATGGTACAATTACTGTAAGAGTCTGTGCACCTGGCTCCCGAGAGGCCCCACAGCGTGGGCTCTGTTACCTCTGGACAGATGGTAGGGGCCAACAACGGTTGGATTTACACTTGCACAGACCCCAGCCATTGACTGCTGCCCACAAAACCGAGTCAATCCAGCAATTTAAGAGCTTCAGCAGCGTAACTGATGGATTGGCGTGTGTGTGGAATGAGGTTACAAAATGTTACAAGTAGATTTTTAAATAGCACCAAGGTACACCAAGGACCGTTTGTGAGGAGATGATCTTTGATTCAGTGTCACGCTTTTTTGGAGCTGACAGCCTGGGTTAGCATCCCTTGTTTTTTTTCCACTGTGAAAGCTTTTGTTTGATCTGTGCACTTATTCAAGCGTACCCCAACAAGTGCCTGTACACATAGATACGAACACACAAGCTATGTTTTAAAACCTAGTGGCCTGCGTTGCTGTCTACTGCCTAAATAGGCAGCAGCTTTTTAAAGGGGTCCTTACAAGTGTAAACCAAAAGTCATTCATTTTCAATGAATGGTGGTTTTCAATGACATGGGCGGTGCTGATTGATGGTGGTGTGACGTTGGCATTCCCAGCAACATGGTAAAGTTGAGTTATTTCTTTATGAAAATAAGCCACAATTCCTTTCAATAAGCAAGAGAATCGTACTTACACCATCAGTCTCCTATTAGATTTTAGTCCAATTTAGGATGGAGGGGGAAAATATAATATAATAGTAATTAAAAATAATGCATGCAAAAGTGTGCCTGAAATGTTGGCTTTCCAAGCTAACTGATTCATGCCTCGATAATTGTTCATTGTTTTCATGATGACATATGATATAATACATACAACCCTTTTTCTTTCCAAAATGTTCAAGTGAAAACAAAAATAAACATTTTATTTTAGAAAACATCCAGCAGTAAATCCTATCAACTCCAGTGAGATACAGTAAGGGTGAATTTAGTGCAGTTAAGATGGAAAGTTCTCACTTCTAGGATCAGCTGCCTGTGAGAACAAAGATATTGTGTTTTTACGCTTGTGCTTTGTTGTTAATACCAATTTCTGTAAATGTTGTTGCTTTAAACCACAGTAATCATAGAATCCAATGAATATAGTGCTTGTGATGACTCTGTCAAAACAGTTTGTGAGTTTACTTACAGTACAGTCTTTTTGAGCTTGAAATAAATTAAACTTAGTATATGATTGCTGCTGTGCTTTTGCTGTCCTTTTAAAATAGTTTTTGCAGCTTTGAAAAAAATATAAAAAATTATTTTAAAAACAGAATTACATAACAATTTAATTCCAGAACTGAAAATGCAGTTTTATTTCATAATAGTTTAGAACAACATAAGGCTTAGTAATTTATAACAATTTGCAATTATTTGATATATTTATAGATATATTTCTAAAACATTTTATAAAACAATTTAATACCTTCTTTACTTGTAAAATATCTTTTTGTGCCACCCAATAGTAATTGCTGGCCCATGCTTGGCCACACTTCCTGGCTCTTAGCTAAAGCTATGGCACTTGTATCCCAAAAAGTTAAACATTTAAGAAACATAAACAATTTTAACATTTTATAGAAAATTATAATTATTTTTTACTGAGCTCATTGCAATGCATTTTGGGATGCTCTTACCAGTCAAACAAACGTGATGCTGCTTTGGATATTAAAGCCTAAACAATGTACCTCAGGAGGCAGCATAATGTTCTTGCCTACCTTTTGAAACAGTTTTGTGCCTACACCATACTAATGATGCCTTTATAGTGCCCAAATTGGGATTTGAGACAGTGTCAGAAAGATAAAGTTCTACAGGCAATGTTCCTCCTGCCAGTTTAAAAAAGATAATCAGATAAAAACTGTCCAGTTGCTCATCATTATGATGTCTATATAATCAGAGTATTGTCACATAATACACAACAAAATAAGATGACCGAAGTTCAACAAGCCGCCGTCCGTGGCAGGCTGGACTGTGTGTGTGCGTGCATGTGTGATAGTAGCAATAATGCTGAGTGACACCAACTGTGTCAGAAACACACAACGGTTCAGTGTCACACACATTCTCTCATTAGTCCACTGCTTTGTCCACCTCATACAATTAGATTATGTTGACCTGGAATGTGAGTCTGCTTGTGCCTTGTTCATGGCCCAGACTGATTATAAGTGTGTGTGTGTATGTGTTTAATGTCAGGGGCGGCAGACGCTTGGCAGACAGATGGATGGCGGACACAGCCCTGGCATATGTGTCTAATGGGCTCTTGACACAGTAGGGAATGAAAACACACACACACACACACACACACACACACACACACACACACACACACAGTGGAAGTAATGCTGTCAAAGCTTGACATCTGCCCACACACACAAACACACACATGCTTGCATGCATGCAGGCTGTCAGATGCAGTATGGAGGTTTGGTGAGATATGGCAACGAGCGGGTGAGTTTTCACAATAATGGTGCAGCAAGAGAAAGTCAGGTGAGAGGACGACAACAAGGAGGGATAATGAAATGTTATCTGGACTAACGTTATAAGACTCCTGTCAGTTATAATACTTGCTCACTCTGCTTCATTTCCTAAATTATCCGTCACCCTAAAATGGATCTCTATAATGTCTTTAGCAGGCAGACACTTGTGGATTCATAAACCATATATCGATAACCCTGTCATACACTTGTTTTTCACAATCTATCTACAGAGAAATTATATGTTACTTGAAGGAATAATTCACTAAAAATAAAAAAAGTCTGTCATAGTTTTCTCACCCTTGTATTTCTCTAACTTAAAGGTTTTTTCTCTAACCTAAAGGTTGTAGCTTCGTGGACTCGGCTTGTTGGTTCTTAAGGCAAAATCTTTAATGCTCTCGTCATTTGTAAGTCGCTTTTGATAAAAGCGTCTGCTAAATGAATAAATATAAAATAAAATGAATTAAGATTTATAAGAGACCTACAGAAATAATACATTTAATAATACCTTTACAAAACGCAATTCAGAAATGCACAGCACAATTCAAGTTCAAAATCACATTTTCAAAGAATAAAGAACCTAAATAAAGTCAAAACGTTTTCACAAACATTGTTACATGTATTTATGGATCGTTGTATCTGCATTTTAAAAGCTTTGAATTTGTGTGTGGCATTTTGAGATCTTCCTGCCAGATTGCAATTCACAAATACATTTTTAGAGGATGTCTTCTTTAGTCAATCGCATTGAGCTTTTAATCCACCAATCATAATACGCCTTTCTAAACTGACTCAAGAAGCATAAGGCTGCACCTTTACTGTGTATGTCTGCATCAGTTCAAACACAGAGCGGGAGGTTTTCAGCAAGACCACAGTCAATGAGTTATTAAAGTTAATTTTATCTTTGCCATTTTCTAATTCAGATTGTTAAGGGTTGTCTTGTTAATGAAGTTGGGTGTTACAAAATTGATGTTATTCAGCTTTCTTTAAAAATGATGGTAAACATTTTAACTGGGGTTTGTAGGAAGACTAGTAATCGCAGTTAGAGCATCATGTCAGAACATAATTTATGGCTTCCACAGAGACGTCCCCTACACACAAAGTGTCAATGTATATTGCTACAGTGTCTTTTCTCTGCACACAAAGACAACATTTAAAAGAACTGAAAAGGCAGCAGGGCTCAAAATCTAGCAAGGCAAGGTTTGAATTAAATATGTAATTGAATTACTCTCTTCCAGCACAGCAAACATAGTCTGGATGTACAAGACTGTTAGCCAATTTGAGTCGTGTGTGTGTGCCAGTGTGTGTGTGTGTGTGTGTGTGTGTGTGGCTGATACACTAAACACAAATGCAATAAGTACAAGGAACCTCATGTGAAGAATAAGGCTATTAACTTTTTCTGCTTGCACAGAAATGAAAGACACACACACACACGATGTAGAGAAATGTAGAAAATGTCATGACAGAGTCAGGCCTGATTCAAGTCAGAATATTATTTATGGACTATGTCTCCAAAGAGCAAATGTATGTGAAATTTCTTGTAAAGAGCAGAATAAAGAAAATATCATTCAAAATTGACATCAACAACACTTGTACAAGCAAATGTTGATATGAAGAAGGCCAATAATGAGTATAAACATTAGTAATTTGTAATTGGTCAGAAATGTTTAAAGGCGGGGTTATACGGATGGTCAGTTACTAAAACGATACAGAACTCCTTGACCTACCTGAACGTGCTGTGTTATGTAATTGCTCAATAACTGATTTTTGTTCATTTTTAACCAAAAGTTACAGGTAGCTGCTTTAACAAAGCAGTCCGACAAATTATCAATAACCTTCAGTGTAACCTTGATGCAACTGATAAAAAAAAATTATAATCGGATGGAGGTTTGGGATGGTTTTAAAAATCTGCTAACCACTGTCCCTTTGAGAAGGATACTGTCACAGAAGCACCAGGCTCCACCCACATTCAGCGTTCACTGTCACCCGAATACTAATCACCTGCACCCAATCAAGGACACTACTTAAGCACACGCACTCACCATCTGATCTCAACTACGGAAACAGACTCTACTCCACGCTGTACTCCTTACCTGCTCTAGTTCATGTGTGTCTCCAAGACCCCCTTCGTACTCTCCAGTGTTGTGTTGTGTGTGTGACTTACCTCCATCGCAAGTCTCCATCGTCAGTATCCTCGTGACCATTCCTGTTACTGTTATATCTGGACATTATATATACCTGTTTACCTGTTTAACTAACATCTGTCTGTGAGTCTGGATTTCCGTTACAGATACTCACCCCAGAGTTGACTGAGAATGCTATGTACTGCACTTTGGACAAAAGGATCTACCAAATGACAAATGAGTTATACATTTTTATTGCATCACATTTCAATAATGTCAAGCGTCTTGTTGAAAAGTCATTGGATACATCATTGGTCTAGATCTGACTGTTTTGAAATCATTAAAAAGTCAAAAACACGCTGGGCAACACGAGTCTAAATATTTGCCTATAATGCTCTTCTCCATCATCTGATCACCATTTAATATATATTGCTGTCACGGTCAACAGAAAATCTAAATCTTAAACACCATTTATGCATGTAGGTGTGTGTATGTGTGCTTAACTCGATCCATCACCTTGGCTGACAGGCACTGCCATATGGCAGCAGAGCCTTACCATTTGCCCAGCCCTGGTGTGAAGAGAGAAAGCACATCCAGCAAGTCATCGGGTTAAAGACGGGACACATGTGGCGCCTCTAGCCTTTGATCCTCTTTCACGCCAAACACCCCCACACCTCAAAAACACACAACAGCATCTGAAATGCTCTAGTAACTCCCAATGAAGTGTCACGTGAGGAGCAGTCTAATAAAACTGTCCAGCAACACACCCATAGCCAAAAATATCGGCACCCTTGCAATTCTGTCAGAAAATGCAACCCTTCTCTCAGAAAATTGTTGCAGTTGCAAATGTTTTGGTACTCATGTTTATTTTTTTTGTTTGCTATGGAACAACACAAATAAACAGAGAAGAAAAGTCAAATCTGATACAATTCCACACAGAACTCAAAAAATCCTTTGTTGTAATTGTTCATTAATTTGGCTCTTCCGTCCACATCCACAGGGAGGTTAGCTACAGTGCCATGGGCTGTAAACCTCTTGATGATATTGCGCAAAGTGGACACAGGAACATTAAGATCTCTGGAGATGGACTTGTGGCCTTGACATTGTAGCATTTGAGATTTTTTCTCTCAAATCCACAGACAACTCTTTACACTTCTTTCTTTTCTCCATGCTCAGTGTGACACAACAAAAAAGTTTAAGTCAACTTTTCTCCATTTTAACTGGTTGCAAGTGTAATTACTATATTGCACAAACCTATTACTTGTCACAGGTGTGTCTAAATACAAATTACAGGAGCATCACATGCTTGAAAAGCAATTATTTATTACAATTTTGACAAGGTGCCAATAATTTTGTCCAGTTCTGTGTGAAATTTTATCAAGTATGACTTTTCTTCTCTGTTTTTCTTCTTGTTTGTGTTGTTCCAGTGCAAACAAAAACAATAAGCATGTATTAAGCAACCATTTTCTGAGAGAAGTGTTGCATTTTCTGACAGAATTGTGAAGGGTGCCGATATTTTTGGCCATGCCTGTATGTCATCACACATCTGATAATCTCCTCAGATCAAGGATTTCTGAGGAGGACCATTATATTCAATCATGATTTCTTTAAATAACAGATAGGTTTGACTAATTTGTGTGGATGAAAAGTCTATGTAAATCCATGTAACTCAAATTATGTAGTTTTTAAACTGAATCAAAACACACAGTAAATGAAAGATTAGTGCAATAAATCAGTTCAATGAAATGCAATCAGTGCACTGAATCTTCCTACCAGTGATCTGAGTGGTCGCACAGAGCAAAATAAAACAGTTATAATGTCCAACTGAATAACAGGGTTATACAGTGGTATGCAAAAGTTTAGGCACCCCTTGGCACCCCAGAATCTGTGAAAATGTGAATAATTTCAACAAAAAAAGAGTTATCATACCAAAGCATGTTATTTTTTATTAAGTACTGTCCTGAGTAACATATCACATTGAGGAAAATTAAGGGACTCAAACATAACTATTATAAAAGGTTTAGACATTCACAGATGCTCCAGAAAGAAACACGATGCATTTAGNGTTAACTTGTTGCATTAGAAGATCTATGTAAATTGTATTTAATTTGTCTTCCGAGAAACATGCAAGTATCTTCTGTTGCTTCCGAAAGGCAGTACTAAATAGAATAAAATTATATTTCAACAAAAGAAGGAGATTTTGAGCATCTTCATCCTGTTCAGAAGTTTCCCCCCCTGACTCTAAATGCATCGTGTTTCCTTTTGGAGCATCTGTGAATGTCTAAACCTTTTATAATAGTTGTGTTTGAGTCCCTTAATTTTCCTCAATGTGAAAACATAGATCTCAGAACCATACGGTCACTTCT
>JAZGTJ010015579.1:0-13271 GCA_036877575.1 Botia almorhae | reverse complement strand
CATCAGCTCAGCTCTGGGATAGTGATGATATGGCGGCAGTACATGTTGGGAAACAAACTCAACAGGAATGTTATTAACCTGATGTGGTGCATTTCTTTTTTTTCTAATACTTTCTCATTTTTTTAAATTTATTTATATATGTATATATAAATATATATATTTTCCGTCTTACACTTCTTACACTCGTGCTGCCTGCAGCACCTCTTGTTACATCACTCCCTTCCTCAACTGATTTACTCACAGTTTTCAACCTCGTACTACTCAACGTTCCCTCTTTTGGGAAGTCATGATACTTAATCGTCTCTTTTTTTTTTTTTATTTATCGCCCACACCCCTATTATCGTACGATTTTCTCATTTAACAAAATACCGGTGTATCAAATTTGGCCATTTTACTATTATATTTCCCCATAGTGACTTCTCTTCCTCTTTTGTTCCACGTGAAAACTTTCTTAATCTTATCGGACGTCTCCAATAATCTAACTTTCACCCAAGTTAGACAGGTTTCCTAACTTTCACCCAAGTTAGACGGGTCTCTGACCCCCCTGGATCAGAATTTAAACTCCTAACTTTCACCCCAGTTAGATGGGTCGAGTCAGATACGTCACTATGGTTCACTCACACTTTTAGCAAATCTCAATTTTACACTTTAGTAATTCCCCCCAAAAAATTTTTGAAAAATTTTCAAAAAAGTAAGAGAAAAACTCTGAGTAAGAGAAAAACTCTGATTCTTTTGTCTTTAAAGCTTTAATTTGTGCACAAATGGTCAAACAGTCATACAGAACATGAGCTTTGTTAAAGATGGTCCACTGTTTAAACACAATAGTCACTGATAGACGTTTGATGACAGCTGTCATATGCATTGCATCTTTAACTGACCAACAATATCTGAAATTAGCTGAAACTGAACTGAAATTGAAAATTATGTCTCAGAACTGACAAAGATTACAGTACTGTAAAAAAATTAAAACCTTGAAATAATATATAAGCAATTAAGTGGTAAGATGATAATAGACACATGATGTTTAACATCTAAACTTGTGCACATGTACATTACACCGTCATACTTTGTATATTTACATACTTTGTACATACAGTACATATACAAACATATACATATATCATATGTAATACCCAGGGGGCACGCTAAGGAGGGGAAAAGTTAGGACAATTCTAAGGGCCCACACCCTTTAGGGGCCCCCAGAGATCTGCTTTATTAGTAATAACACTACTAGGGGGGCCCAACCTCATTTTTTGTCATAGGGCCCAAAATTGCGAGCGGGGCCCCTGGTAATATCTCACGTTTAGGCATAAACATCTCATATGTTTCAGCACTTTGAATTACCATTGTGTATAAAATATGCTATATAAATAAACTTGCCTTGCCTTGCCTATGTAACTGAGTTTCTGTTAAATAAAATTTAAATCTAAGCTTGGTTTTATGGCTGAAGGAAAATCAAGATTAAGTACAGAATGCTTTAAAATTAACTTGTACATTTCTTTATTACTCTTTGTAGTAAACACATTTTCAAGTGATTGCAGAATTGCATTTGAGAGAAATTTGAAATGATGTTTCCCTCTGTGACACTGCACGGGGGGCACAAGCCAATTTAAGGATCAATAGCTATAGCCTTGTCCATATGCAATGCAATTAAAAACTCAATTTTGGAAGAGTTTTGCAAACCACAATAAATGGAACTCTCATCCTTGAATTGTTCTTCCGATTGGCAGAAATACACAAAAGATGCAATGCAGGCAGTATGTGCCTTAGTTAAAATAGACTAGTAATTTTGTTACAGAGGGTCAATTTGTGGGTATTTTTGGCATGTTACGACCCTGATCTATGGTCAGGGCATAACATAAAAATTATTAGTAGTACAAAAGTAGTACAAATAGTAGTACAAAACAGTCTCTGTGTTCCTTTTCTTTCATTCTCTTTTCTTGTCAATCAAGAATGATCTATTAGCAATACCAAAAATATATACAGGAAGCAATGGCATCAAGGGGAACTATTGCCAAAACAACAAACAGAACCCCAAACTAACTAAATCCCAGCAAAAAATCAACATAAAAGACAACAGAAATACACACAAACTACCCTAAGTGCCTGACTAATCAAAAAGGAGGAACAAATGTGTACAAGAGATATAACATATACACACAATGAGGAAGCAAGTATTCACAAAACAGTCACAGTATAACTTTTTTATATATAAAAAATATTTAAAAAAGTATACGTTTTTTACACAAGCACAAAACAACAGCAATTACTCTCCAACTTAACACCCAGCAGTCAGCAGGTCAGCATTGTCCACTTTTAAATGACCAAACTTCCACAGGACCAGCTGTGGCATTCCATAAGGGAAGGGCGATCAAAGGGGTGAAACAAAGGACAAACATACACACGGATATACACAGCAGAAATATATCACATGACAGCACCCCCACCCATAAAAGTAAAAACATTAACATGCTTTTAAATTGGGGGTTTGTCCGAAATTTGAACCTGAGCCCTTTTGCACATAAAGCAAGAATCATACCCCCAAACCATCTTAATCATACCAACATATAGACATAACAACAGTATATAACACTGTATATAACTGTGCCACAAAACTGCGCATTAGGAACATGCAGTTCATTAACATTACATTGTGCACACATGTAAATACACAGGTAAACACAGGTGAACACTGTAATGTAAAACAGGGCCCAGGCCAATCTTCATCAATCTACAATAAACTAAATTACATATAATTAAAAAGTGAAGCCTAAAGAATAAGAAAAGTTGAAGGGCAGCAGTATATTTCAGCACCATGAACGGAATCTCTACTCAATAACAGCTGCACTATACTGCCAGTTTGGGTTCTCTTTTTTTAAAGTTTTTCATATACACTAAATTCATTAATAAATAGACACTAAAATAGTGTTATGTTTTGTCGTTGGTTTTCATTTGGGGGTTTGCTACGGAAGCGTTCCTGCATTCAGTCTGCATTGTTTTTTAAGTATGATGTATAACGATAATAATTTGCGTGTCTTTTCAGTTTTTTAAGACGTGTCAAGTTACAAACAGTGAAACATTTAAAATAATAGATTTGCGTTTTGCAGGTGGATTAGCATTGATTTATTTAAAGTTTTTTTTAAGACGCGTGTCAAACAGTGGAACAGTCGAAAAGGACTTGTAGAGATCGATGATTTCGACGCCATTGCAATTGGTGCTTTTCTTTTAAATTGTAGGTCGTTTGACAAGCGTCGCAATTTAAAACAAATCATAATTAAAAAATGCGTCTCGAATGACCTGGGTTCCGTTCTACTCTGTCGCGCTAAACGCAATAACGCGTAATAACGCAGTTAACAGCCGCTTTGTCAGCCTTTGTTATAATAAGGTGTTTCATTTCACCCCATTGTCCGTCCAATGGGGTTTTAGTGTGGCGCAACAGTAAACGATTCCGAACAACGCGATCGATGGAGCGCAATTAAAGGGTCGTCATATTACCGCGGCATGACCTCTACAATGCTTTCGTCTGCGTTACATCACAGCTACACTGCTAAAGATGCGACACGACAAACTACTGTACAACCACACCGCAATAACAACAAACTTTGCGTCAGGGAGAGTGCAGTACACAGCTTCGTCATAATTTGTGTTTTGGTTTCACTCTGCGATTGACCAAATATTCTGTTGTGTTTGTTCTTTAAGACACTCTAGGGTAGCACGTTTCATGAAGTCATTCATTACAAAGTTATTCCAATTGCATTTAAATGCTTCATAATACACGATTGTATCTTAACCTTAACTGCAATTAAATTAAATAATTCCCGCTTATACGTTTATACAACACAGGGTCATCCGCAGATACCATGCGTTATATATAACAAAAATATGTTATATATGACATATATAACAGCCTATAATGTGTAATATATCGCATTACCTCAATAACAGTAATAGATACGCCTATAATCTTTTATAACTGCGGCTTCAGTGATATAAAATGAAATGTATTACTGCTTATGTGCATTATAAAGCAGTACCTGTGTAATACAAATTGTTAGGTGTTATAGCGCAGGATATGCCAAATTCTTACCGAAACTACCGAAATAACACTATGAGTATTCTATTGCGTTCTTTTAATACATGTTCAGGACCTCCGTAATGACTTTTATATAGACGAGCTTCATAGAATGTGTTGCCAAATCTTCTTTTTCTTACTCAACGTAGTTCAAGTTTGATCAGTATCGCTTTGCTGATCCAATTGGGGGAGCCGCACACACAGTCTCAACCTAATCCTCTCACTCGTCTCTACCATCTTCAGCATCAGTCTCTCTCTCTCTTTCTCTCTCTCTCTCTTCTCAGATGCAGCAAAATTGCTCTCCATGAGTCTCACCGCTGTACTGTCGCCTGGATTTCTACGTTTATGATTATCACCAAACAGTTAGTTTCGTAAGGCTTGATTTTCTGAAGCACAAGAGAAAATGGCTCAATGCATGGTGGTTTTTTTATTATGGCAATTCGGGAGATCATTCGGCGGATTTCCCAATCAGATAAATATAGGTGAGTCCGTATATGGTTGACTTCTTTTGTTGGTTGGCTTTGTCTGTCGCTGTGTGCTTTCGATACATATGTATAACTGCAAGCGTGTGATTGTATGAATCCGTATGTTCTACATTATTACTCTCCGTTTTATTAAGTCCACTAATGCATTATTTAGTTAAGAATCTAGGGAAGCATTGTAAATGGGATCAAACACACTTGTAATAATAATAAAATGATTGTTCATGCAGAATACTTATGTATTCATGATAATGCATGAATGTCAGCTTTATATAAGGCAATTAGGGAGACCATAATTTTTATAAACTCGAGAAAGTTCATACCAATGGAAGAAAACATCCATGGAATGTTGGGACATATCTATGAATATGTTCATTTAAAATTGATACTTACTAGCAGTATTATATGTGCATCAGAAATTTAAGCCAACTATTTTATCTTCATACTGTATTTATAGGCATGCATGAGATATTTCGTCTTTGATTCATTGCTCTTTGCTCTATATTAAGGTGGGCTCTTCATGCGGTCTACCGTGCAAGAACACAGCGCTTTTAGATTCGCTGTTCAGCTCTACAACACCAATCAAAATGTGACAGAGAAACCCTTTCATCTGAATTACAACGTAGATAACCTGGAGTCCTCCAATAGTTTCTCTGTCACCCATGCATGTAAGTACTGTGTTTATAACTCTTAACTGTGGTGCACAGTTAAACAAGGCTAATATTACAGACTGAACGAGACAACAATTGTCCATTGATGGAACTTCAGTGTGGCCATGAACTGTATTTACTGCATTATAAACCTTGTGAAGAAATAATAAACCATTAACTACTTTAATAGATTTTTACTTCTTTAAGCATTATAACAAGAGGGGAAACAACACAATAGGGTATTTTTAATGAGTGTTCATTACTACAAAATCCCATATCTTAAATTAAATAGTCCCTTTCTATAAAGCACCTAAAATTTTGAGTAAAATAAACTGAGCTAATTTATATGTTAAAATGTAACATCATGCCTCATTAAGAAGTTCAGATGAAATATATTAGTATTGAATAGATTATTGATTATCAAGCTATAGACAAATAACGTTTTCTTGTAAGATACAATGTTTGGCAATGCTTCTTGTTGTGGAAAATATTTTTACCCTCTCTGCTCACGTATTGTGGTTAGCTTTAATGTTACACTTGTTTAGTACAGGACAAGTCATTTTGTATTTCAGCTTTGATGTTTTTGTTATTGAATCCCTTTGTAAATAGTACAGTATATTTGTAAATGTCCAGTCTAATTTGCAAGTGAAAGTGTTGCAATAAGAGAATAAGTATTCAGCAATAAAAGTGCTTTGTGGGCACAGTGTATTTGTATTTTAGAGTCAAAAGAACTTTAAGTTCAAAAGCAAGTTCTCCTGGAAATGCAGAATAACCCCAATACTGTAGAGGTACTGCTAGGTCTAAAAAAGATAAGATAAATAATATCACAACCATTTTTTGATGTTTCATTGAAGAGACGGCCAATATGTCTCTCACTACTTAAAAACAAATGCTTTTGTAAATAAGGCCCCAGATGTCAGACCAACCAAACATCTGCACTTTATTGTCAGTCATTTTGTAGCATATAAGCTGGAAGTACATAAAACGTATGGCTTCTTGTATACCGTCTGACCCCTACCTCTGATAACCAGCCAGCTCTGTAGAGCTAAAAGGTGGATTTATATAAGAAATGAACTAAATTGCAGGCAATATATTCAATACATTTTTACACTTATTTTAGCACATCCATCAGTTGCTATGTCCATTCCAAAACCTCCATACTGATTTGTGCAATGTATGCAGTAACCTCAGCACTCTGTGGATTTCTAACCTCTGCAGTGTCATCTCAATAACAATTAGACCTCACATTGCCTCACTATACCGGACTGTCAATAGAAAAGAAATAAATCTACACATAGACAGACAATAAAATGGAAGTGTCAGGATGAGGTGGGATTGGGATAAGAGAGGCATGAATTCTTGTGTTACATTGAGTGGTGAGAAATGATCACATACTAATGAGATGTCTGTGCTTAACCATACAGCCATTAGGACAGCGATTGAATAGGTAAAATATAACATTGTTAGTGAAATACTATATTTTTTTGCACTGGAAAATCACAGGACTGGGGAAAGAAAATAAGCATGTTTTTTGTAGTTCAAATAAATCTAGGGGCATATTTTAGTCATAAGAAAGTCCTTGCCCCTGTTCTGTTTTTTTTTTTATCATTGCCTTTAACAGAACATCAAGAATATGATTCAAGACTGCCTGTTACATGGTGAACTTCAGCATCTTTCTATAACAATGTTGTTATTGCATTGCTTTCAAAGCCATGTTGGATGTTTACTTTGCATTCACAACCTATTTTACTTCTTTAATTTGAAACGTTTTTAAGTTTAATAAGATATTAAATGAGAAAAAATACTTGTTACTGTTGGGTAACATTAACATCTTGATACTCAAAATGACCTAAGCTGAAAAGAAAAGATTTTGGAAATATTTTCTTTTCTTTGGAGTGGCTGACCAGAATAATTCTGCACAGTAAGACCAGGAATGTGTATTAAGAAAGAGTCAATTTCACGCATTTCATGTTAAATTTACCATTAAATAGAAAAGTCATTAATAGAAATGTCTGCTAATGCAATTAATTTTGCACATTACAAAATGTTCATGCACACAGCTGTTCTATTGGATTATCATTGACTTGATTTAGTAACCTTAAATTATCCTTCTTGCAGAAGCACATGGGCTGTAAGCAGTTGTATTATTGTAAACATCAGTGTTCTGAATAACAGCACAAGCATCCATGACAACATTGTATACTGTCTGATGAAATTCAGTACATAAATTCTCTTTGATGTTTAAACAATTGATTTTTTAATTGATTTATAACTACTAAGAAACTGTAAAGAAACATGACACTATTCATTTTGCATTTAAAAAATAGCATAAAAAATATGATGCTTGCTCAGTAAAACCTGTGTGTTTAGATAATTATGCTAAACTCATCACATTCCCTTCAAATTCTTTGATTTTACCTATGTGGTATAAGATGTATAACATAAGGGTGTTTTGGCTGGTTGCTCCTTCTAGTTGCTATGGTATATATGGCTTGAATGCCATTTTAAACTTTTCAGTATTGTAATGAGGACAATAACATCTTGTTCCTGCTTTTTCAGGGAACATGGTTACAGTTAAGTAACCCGAGATGTTCCTTAAAATAGATTCACCTTAAAAGACATTTACTCCCATGTGACCAAAGTAAATTAATATGCACTGATTTTATATAGAGCAGAAAAAGAATTTGTCGAGTCCAAGGGCAAAGTTTATGCAGGACAGATTATCCAACAGAGCCTGCAAATCCCCAATTCTCTTCAAAGAGGTAATAGTCATGAGGGAGACCATTTTTAGGATTATAACCTTATCAGGCGCCAACTCCAAAAGCTTAAAGGGGGCTCCAACCAAGCCTTCAAGGACAATGGCTAAGTCCCAGTAAAAAAATCTCATGTTGATGGGTAACCTGAGCCGCCTAGCTAGTATAAAATTCTCTTCTTAGAATAAAATAAGGGTATGCTTCCCGATTAGGACCCCATGGCCACAAAAACAGGGTAGCAGGGGATAAGCACACTGACAACTTATTCTGCAGGAACTCCAGCACTGAAACAATGTGACAGTGAAATAGGTCCGCACTATGTGCTGTACATCATCTCTTAAAAGCACGCCACTTAAGGGTGAAGGCTGTCCTGGTGGAGGGACCCCTAGCACTCAAGATGGTTTCTGCTACATCAGTTGGTGCCCAGCCTGTTATTGCTGGTCCCGTTCAAGGGCAGACATGAAGATTCAAAGCTCTGGTCAGGGATGAAATATTGTCCCCTGTGCCTGCGACAAAAAATCCCTCCTGATCAGAATTGTCCAAGGACAGATGTCAAGGAGGATTATCAGATCTGAACACCAAATCCTGGTCAGCCAAAGAGCTGTGAGCAAGAGGTAAGAGTCTTGTTGGCAGACCTTGGCCAGGATTTTTGGGAGCAGAGCAACTGGGGAAAAAGTGTAAAGATGCAGTCTAGGCTAAGTATGAGCCATGGTTTCCAGGCTCAGGGGAGTAGCAGGAATCAGAGAGAAGTACAGGGGACATTGTGCGTTCTCCTGAGACACAAAGAGATCCACCTTTGCTTTGTTAAACCTCTCCCAAATCTTGGGGTGGAGCATACATTCCCTATTTGTCACAGCCTGAGCAGACCTATGTGGACAATAGGTCTGCTCCCACAAAATCCCAAAAAAAATCCCCTGACTCTAAGGCACAACTCAAATGGTCTCGTGCAGAAGCCCCAGGGGTATCATCGTGAAAGTAGCCACCATGAGACCCAGAACTGTTTAAAAGTAATGGAAAGTAATTTGTTGACCTAGTCTGATTAGGGCACTTAGGATAGACATCTTAAACTTGTAAGTTCTGAGAATATGGTACAGACTGCAGGTCCAAAATGGGGATTTCGGTTTGGAAGGGGACCATGCTCTATAGCCCCTTTGTATGCAGCTCTTGTGTCAGGAGGTGCGCCTGCTCCAGTCTCACGGTAGTAGAAACCATGCCATCGAAACATGGAGAATAGTGTGCAAACTGAATTCTGTTACCCATTTGTAGGATCTGTGATCTGTAGGACCCAAGGAGAGATATTTTGCAGTAGTTTCCATGCTGACAGATAACTACTAACTTCCTTAATAGATAGCTAATAATAGATAGCTAATTAATAGATAGCTGCCAGATAACTACTAACTTTGCTTAATAAACATTAACTTTGCCGTGCTGGAGGGGCACCAGATGTTTGGACACCTGTCAACTTTATTTATATAGCACTTTTTTACAAATTTTCATTGTTTCAAAGCAGCTGTACATGAATGATATCTTCAAAGCAAAGTACACAGCACACATGGACAGACATAGAGAAAACAAAAGAGAAGAAACCCAGGTAATATATTATGCAGACTATACGGTCATATATGGGGTACGAACAGATCGTATTAAAATATTATTAATAATAAGTGCAGAATTAAAGCTGATGACAGCAGCCTCCTGACAGGTGCAGAGGAGCTGCAGCCAACGGTGGCGAGGAAAAAAACTCCAAAAGGAGAAAAAACCTCGAGAGAAACCAGGCCCAGCCAGGAGAATCAGTTCTCCTTTGGCAATACTGCTGCATCTCTACAAGCTCGCCAGTGCTTGCACAACTAGACTAAGTGAGCCAAAGAAATATAAAAGAAAATAAATAAAAGTTGATGCATTTAATATTATCCTTAATGTTATTGTGGTAGTTTTAAAGTAGTTTGTGTTGTGCGATGGGGACACCGGATTGCCTCCTTCGTCTTTCAGCTCCACCATCTAGAATGGTTATGAACGGGAGGGCGGCACGTGATGATTCTCCTGGCGCTGGCATAAACTCTAGTTACCTCGGAATACTCATACTAGGGGAGGAAGGCAGAAATAACAAATTAGCGTAGCTGCTGTTCTGCTGTACTACGGCAGAACAAAATGGCAGATGGCATGGGCTGTTTGCTTGGTTGCAAGCTGTACTAAAATGGCAGATGGCATGGGCTGTTTGCTTGGTTGCAAGCTGTACTACGTGAATGCTTCACTGAAAAATTTGTTTTTAATCTAGATTTGAACTGGGAGACTGTATGAACCCAGAACAGTGTCGGGAAGGCTATTCCAAAGCTTAGGTGCTACGTATGAGAACGCTTTACCCCCTTTGGTGGTTTTATTTATTCTGGGAACTATTAGAAGTCCGGAGTTTTGGGATCTTAGAGAGCGGGATGGGTTGTAGTGCGATAGGAGCTCAGTTAAGTATGTAGGAGCTAAACCGTTTAAAGCTTTGTTAGTAATCAGCAGAACTTTATAGTCTATACGATACTTCATGGGCAACCAGTGTAGAGATTTTAAAATAGGGGTTATGTGATCGTATTTTCTAGATTTAGTAAGCACCCTTACTAAATCTAGAAAATGCAGGCGGCTGCATTTTGAACTAACTGTAGTCTATTTAGTGATGATGCAGGACAACCACTGAGTAATGCATTACAGTAGTCCAGTCTGGAGGTCATGAATGCATGAACTAGCTTTTCCGCATCAGCAATACACAAAATATTTCATAGTTTGGCTATGTTTCTGAGATGGAAGAAGGCGGATTTTGTAACATTTGAAATATTATTTTCAAAAGACAGGTTACTGTCTAATATAACACCTAGGTCTTTAACTGTATTTGCAGGGGTAACAGTGCAGCTCTCTATTTGCAGATTGTAGTCTGAAATATTACTTATTTTTGGTCCAATAAGTAGTACTTCGGTTTTATTTGAGTTTAAAAGTAGAAAATTATTTGTCATCCACTGTTTTATGTCTTGGATGCATTCTGACAGTTTTGATAATTGGAAGGTTTCATCTGGTCTAGAGGAAATACATACCTGAGTATCATCTGCATAGCAGTGGAAACTGATTCCGTGTTTTCTTATAATGTCACCAAGGGGCAGCATGTATATGGAGAAGAGTATAGGCCCTAAAACTGATCCTTGAGGTAATCCGTAGTTTACTTGTGTTAGGTTTGAAGATTCCCCATTTAGACGGACAAATTGATATCGGTCAGATAAATAGGATTTAAACCATTTTAATGCCTGTCCCTCAATACCGGTGTAATTCAAGCGATCTAAAAGTATGTTGTGGTCTACAGTATCGAACGCAGCAGTAAGGTCAAGCAGTACCAGTAGTGAGATGTTGCCTCGGTCTGAAGCTATGACCAGGTCATTTGTTATTTTAACCAATGCGGTTTCTGTGCTGTGATATGGCCTAAAGCCTGACTGAAATTTTTCAAGCATACCATTATTTTGTAAGAAGGAGCACAGCTGAGTAGATACTACTTTTTCTAGTATTTTAGACAGGTATGGGAGGTTTGAAAGCGGTCGGTAGTTTCCTAATTCACTGGGATCTAGGTTTGGTTTCTTTATAAGAGGTTTAATGACAGCCAACTTAAAAGGTCCTGGGACATGGCCTAGGGTTAGTGACGAGTTAATAATATTATGAATGGGTGCTATGGCAACCGGTAGTAACTCTTTTAGTAGTTTAGTGGGTATAGGATCTAGTAGGCATGTTGTAGGTTTAGATGTTGTGATTAGTTTAGTTAATTTCTTCTGTTCTATAGGTGAAAAAGACTAAAGATTTTCTTAAGGGGCGATAGTTGGTGTCCAAAGTGTGGCAGTGAGCAATCAAATGTGTACATTTTGCTGGAAATTGCTGGTCCCCATACAGTTAGCAATAGAGTGTGTATAGAGTCAACTCTACGGTGACAGGATAGTTGTTAAGAGATTTTGTGCTCCCTCCTGGGCGCACTGGCCTTAATATGTTGCAATAACATACCTCAGGGCCATCTTTTCTTGGACGACTGGGTGCAGTGGGCTGCTCCCCACTTTCTATGATGGAGGAGCACTACTCATCACACTCGGTTTCTGGACCTCCCTCCTAAGAGGCACTGGACCTGTCTGGTGCTGGGTGACTGACAGCCCTGACCCTTGAGTGTGGTGAGGGCCTCCTTGAATGTACTGACAGCCATGTTAGCAGTCTCAAATAGGATGACACGGGGGCATCAAGAGGGAACACCTTGTCCCTATCTTTGATGTCTGTGAGGTTATGCCACCGATGCCTCTCCTTGGTGACCATAGCTGCCAAAAAATGGCAGATGGCATGGGCTGTTTGCTTGGTTGCATGAAGAAAGAGGTCTGTGGCATGGCACAGCTCTAAAAATGCATCCTTAATAATCTCCTCGCCAGTGCTCAAATCATTCAGCAGGTCAGCCTGGTATGTCTGTAGAAATTCCCTGGTGTGCAGGGAAGCACCAGCTTGACCTGCTGTCTGAAAAGTTTTTCTCACCAACGTGGATGGTGTCCTGCATGGCTTGGTGGGGAATGTTTGTCTTTTTTAAGGGATGTTGCTCTACCAGGGGAGAGATAGCCAATGAGTATCTTTTCCACCTGGGGTATCATCATATATCCCTGTGCTCTTGCACCCACGATAGTTGAATAAATCAACATTAAGGGCACAAAGACACGGGAGGTATAGGGCCTACTTCATGATAACTCATCTTGGAGATCCTGAAAGAAGAGGAGAGACCAATGCAGAGACTGCTCCCCTTGACCACCTGACCGAAATCTATTGTCTGGCTTGAAGTACTTGGGGGCCTTTTGCTTCTGTGGTCTAACTGATGCCTGACCACAGCATGAGTTACTACCTTGAGCAGCTTCCCATATGATTTGTCGTCAGGTGAGGAGCACTCAGAGGCAGTGCTCTCGATCCCTATAGCAATAAAGGCAGTGTACTCTGCCTTTACACACCTCTGACTGCGTGGCCACTTCCAGCTCCACAAGTATTGTGAAGTTTGCTGACGATACTGTGGTGGTGGGCCTGATCTCAAATAACAACGAGACAGCCTACCTAGAGGAGATTAAAAACCTGGAAATATGGTGCCAGGCCAATAATCTCCTCCTGAACGTCAGCAAGACAAAAGAGCTGATAGTGGACTTCAGCACAAAGCAGGAGAGGAATTACCAGCCCCTTATCATCGACAGGACCCCAGTGGAGAGAGTGAACAGTTTCCGGTACCTAGGTGTTTACATCACGCAGGACCTGACATGGTCCTGTCACGTTAACACCCTGGTGA
>JAZGTJ010015577.1:0-13272 GCA_036877575.1 Botia almorhae | reverse complement strand
AAAATATGCTGAGAGAGAGAGAGAGAGAGAGAGAGAGAGAGGGAGGCGGATTGCATTGATTGTGTTTGTGCCGGTGAATGTTTGAAGTCACAATCATTGTATTTGGATTTGCTTTGTTAAATGCTTGATGACTTCAACACAATAACGTTTCCGTTCACACTGCACACAGGAAAAACACATGCGGGTGAATTAGGATTAAAGGGGGAACAATCACATTTTCATTTTAATTAAATATGTTTATTATTTATTTCAGAAGATACGGTTCGGAGAGCAGAGGGGATGAAACACTCAGCTAATCTGAAATGCATGCTGGGAAATAAAGATGCAGAAGTGAGATGTACAGATAACATCACGCTGGGCGTCATCACGGTTACAAGTGCTTCACTTTTAATTGCATTTGATGAGTGTTTAAGCTTCTGATTTCCAAAGTAATATTAGCGTGTTTGTGGGAATATTGTAGGAAACACAATACGGCTGTAATGAAAGGCACCTTGTTGCCATGATTTTTCTTTGTTGGTGTACTGCACAAAGTAACACATGTAAATGAGTTGCGTTCTCTCTCATTGACTCTTTCGCATTGTTACATATTGTTTGCAGATTTTCCTTTTGCTTTATTGCAAAGACAGTAACTAGCAATTGTTTTTCTTTGTTAAGCGTCTGATTAAAATGATTACATTAGGTGTCTAGATACCTGATGGTGGTCAAGTATACCATCATTATTCTTAGCTGGTTAGGCTAATGAACTAGCCGAGGTTTACTGTAAGGTTAATGATGGAATTAGGAAAAGGAAATACATTCATATTCAAATTACATATGCTGTAGGCACAGCTGTTTTGTTTTCGTCTTGTTTTTTAGCATCATAAAAACATAATATGGGATGCATGCTCTCCAAGGTACTGTATACACAACAACAAAGCTGTTTGTACTGTTTTATTCTATGTGAGCTGAAAACACAAACATTTCCAGGAGTTTGAAACTTTGTCATTCACCCCTGGGAAAAAGCACAGTAGCTAGATCACAGAAAATGTAAACTTGTATTTTCCCATAAACCGTGGAAAGTATTATCTGTGACCATGCGTGTCAGAGCAGCTCAGACTTCATGTGTATTCACACTGAATCTGCGTGTTTACTCTAGAAGATAATATTTCGTACAGTATGCTTATTTACATCTATATTTATTTAATGTATTTACAGCAGCAGGGTAATATTTTACTCTCGGCTATTTCAAATAGAACTATGACTTCTCTATTTCTAGCTTTCTCTGTTGTTGTTTGTCTCATTAATAAATATAAGATACAGTGAAACGAGTCAAGTTTTTTGGGACTTTTTAAATAGCGTACTTAAGAGTTTGAGAACTTTTTTCAGCAAGGTAACCTGTAAATATTCCAGACAAGTTACAAGAATTACTGGTGCAACTAAACGTATTTTGTTTTAAGCTACGTGTAACGTACTTTATGTGATCGTATATACATACTGTAAGAATTGAAATAAACACACTATAACTCGATCTGATCTGCAGGGCGCCGGAGTTCAATTTGGACTGTTTTATCCACTAGCACTGAGTCAGCTTTTTACTGTACGCAACAAAATGCCCACAATGACCCCACAGACAAAAGGGTCGGTTTGTATCGGTGCCCCTCTCAGTGTACTTAGTGAGAAGGACAGGTAGAAAAACAACAGCTGGCTTTAAGGCAAACCAGTTGCTGCCCATGGTGGTTGGCTTTCTGTGGCATCAAACAGCCCAGTTTAAGTTCACAGGCAACTTCAGAAAACAAGGTAAGAGATCTGGGATCGCTTCTCCAGCTTTATTAAACTGCCTGTCAGGTTTTACTTACTAATATCGAGTTTGTTGGAGGATTCTGTGTTTTTCCATTTCCTGAGGCAGAAAATACATTACCATAAAATAACCACAGAATGTCTGGTGTGTTAGTGTGGTGATGTCATGCCAGAAAGAGGCTGTTATTGTGTCAGTGCAATTCAAATGTAATTATTTTAATGATTCTCTCTATAGTAAAGAATCACATTTGAAAATATGATTATGGAAGACACCCGAGGACACATTTTGCAGCTAATGGTGATGGGCATTTTGCTGGGGTAAGATTCTTAATACCCATAATTGTAAAACCCTTTCACAGTATATTACATAACAAATTGCTGTTCTTCAGGTATTGTTACTGTGAAGAAGAAAAGTCGTCCGTCTGTTCTCCATTATTTTTTACCTTTTTTTATCAGACTGGGCAAATGTATCTGTTTCTCTTTGTCCACCTGAACCCATTATCTAATTTTATTATATCCACCCATTACAGATAAGCATGAGTGTTTTCGCAGTAATCTTCTACTATCTTTTAGACATATGGTTCTCCATATCCAGGTCTGTAAAAAATACAAAGGTACATACGTTAAACGAAGTATTGTGTCAAGTTTTCAAGTATCTAGCCAAAAACACACACGAGTGAAAGTAAAACGGCTTCAACAGAGTATGTGACAGGAAATCTCCTCTGTCTCTTGATTTCTCTTAAGTCTATTTTAGGCTAAGAGAAAAGTTAGTTTTTACTAATTAAAGCAACTCGGTTAGTCACTCAAACTCATTAATGTCTGGACTATAAGGTTCCAGTATCTGTTATGTAAAATTCACAGAATGTGCCTGATGCAATCTGACCTCTTTCTTCCACAAAACTCATAGCGTGGCCACTCCGGGACATGCGGCCATCCAGACACCTGCGTATGATGACACCTCCACCCCTGAGATCCTAAATCCTTCTTGGATGGCCACCATCCCTAACATCTACCCTCTGTCAGAGGTGACCATGCCCGGCACCCACAACACCATGGCCCTCTACGGTGGGTCGCTCTCGGAGTGCAACTCCTGGCCGCTAGCCCTCCAACTGCGTGCCGGCATCCGCTTTCTGGATATCCGTGTGCGTCACGTTCGAGGAAACCTGACCATCCACCACGGAATCTCGTATCAGTACGCCCACTTTGGGGATGTGCTGAAGGACATGGTGGACTTCCTGAGGGAGTATCCCACCGAAACAGTGCTGATGAGGGTGAAAGAGACGCTAAGTGACACGCGAGACATCTACGAGGCAGTTGTGCGCTACGTTCACCAGTACGCCCACTGGGACCTGCTGTGGCACAGCCAAGAGATGCCCACCATGGGAGAAGTCCGAGGAAAACTGATCATTCTGCGGGATTTCCCAGGCCCTGACCTGGGGATGCGCTACAGTTCACTGGACATCGCGGATCAATGGAAGGTGAAGACATTTAACACTTAAGCTTTCGGTCTGGTGGACCGGAAAATAAACTCCATCAGAACATCACTTTCCGTGCACTCATCAGTTCATTTTGTTCGTGAACTAATAACAATTAACAGTGGACGTATACATCACAACAGAATTCTGTCATTTGCGTCATAGCTATCAGTGTTTATAAAATGTAATAATATACAGTATTTATCATGGTTCATGATGAATCTTTATTATTTAAAGTCTATAAAATTTACTTTCCCAGACAGTATCAGTTTCACATCACAAAAATAAAGAAAACTGGAATTGTTTCATTAAAGCTGCAATCCATAATGTTCGGCTCTCTGTCGCCATCTCTGTTTGAATCATAAAACTGCAGGTTACGTTACGTAATTCTCGTTATGTATGTCGAAGTCAAGTGAAGCCAAACTGACATTTCCCGGGAAATCGTATCAATCATTATTATAAACTTACCGTCACAAATACGGTAAGGAGATCATTTTGAACACTGATCTGTCATGTACTTATTCGAAAACCTTTTTTAACCCAATAAAGTTACGGATGGCAGCTTCAAAAGAGCAGGAGACTCTCTGAGCAGGAGGAAAGATTCTTCATGGAATAAAAGAAAAATTGGAAATATGTGCTCAGTTTGAAATAACAAAACACTCGTTTTAATCTTGTAACGGGTTCCTGAGAGAAGATTGATTCAGATCATTAAGAGACTCTTTATATTTCACAGACTGTAATCTTCACCTGTCAACTGTCTGTAAAAATCCATCGGAGAGCGTTTGAGATGGTTTTAAATTACACTGATGAATGCAACGTTCTGTCTCACTGCAGGTTTCCTCTCTGCAGCCAGAGGAGGTGCAGAAGAAATGGAGAAGTGTCTACACCCATCTGGAGGCGGCTGCAGTGGGCAACAAAAACCATATGTTCCTCACCTACTGCAGTGGAGCCGGTATCCTGGCACAGCCCAACGCCCTGGCCAAGCTCATAAACCCTCGTCTGCATGAATACCTGACAGTCCATGAAGGTCAAAAGAAGCGGCTTGGTATCGTAACGATGGACTTTCCTGGTGCGAAACTGCTGCAGACTATTATAGGATTCAATTAAGAACCAGAAAGTCGACACCAATTCACCTGAAACTGCCCAAAATATCTCATTCATTGACACCGATTCCTCACAGATTGACTCAAATTACCCACACCCTTAAAATTTACATAACCGTCACAGAAAAAGTTTCAGCCAGTGTGTGGCGAATTTTGCAATATCTGACACTTAATAAAGCACTACGACAAATTTCTGTCATAACTCTTGTGTCCTGACAAAATTTAAAATACAAATGTTCCTCAGTCACTTTATAAGGACATTAGCAAGACAGTCTTCATTTCCACGGTACTGAAAATAGAAACACGGTTTTCTGTTTCTGCTCTTGCTATATAGCACGAGGAAGTATTAAAACAATTATATGATACACGAAAAGAGAACTTTCTTCGTTTGCCCCACTTTGATGGTGAAAATAGTAATTATATTAGTTGAGTTTTGTTTCTTTGGTGGTGTTTGTATGCTATCTGAGAGGACAGTAAGTAGAGTCCTCATAAATGCATCTCACGACGCCAAGCTCGCTTATTAGTTCCCTTATTAGCTCCCTTATTGGCAGTAGTAAAGGAAAAATATAGTAAATAAACAGGTGTAAACAACTCGTCAAATTATATCACCATAGCACACATCGACGGTTATATATATCGATTTATCATTATTTGTTTCCTATATCTGAGTAGATAACAGAACGTTTGTTTCCAGCTATAACAGACCATCTGTTTTACTACCCCCGCACATAAAATCTAAACTCACGTAAAAACAATAATAAAACATTCAGTCTACACGAATTAAACGTATGTTCTGCTAGAAACAAATAGCTTTAAAGATTTATAATGATTTAAGAAAATTAAAATACTTTCGACCTGCGCACCTGTCGAAAACGTGTTATCTGAGCATGTGCATCACACACGCGTAAGAAAACACCCGCTCAAGTAAAATGACGATTTTAAGACCAAGCAGAGACATCGGCAACCCTACATGACCAGAGACAGTTGTCTTATTCTGGCAGATTGGTTAAGACAAGCTGTGTCACAGATGTAATGGACAGAATGCTCTCACGTGTCTCTTTCACAAAGATAACTTAATAAATATCTATATATAGCTGTTTATAAAGTTTGTGACGCGTATGTTTAACGCTGAGAGCTGCTTTATAACTTTATAACGCGTGGTTGGTTTTTAAAAAGCGACTTAAATGAACGATAAGTGAAGGAATATCTATTTGCATTATCCTTCATTTCAAGTCACAAATACAAGGATTAGATAAGACATCAGATAAGAAATATCTGTGAATATGCAAACAAATGATGATCGATTTTCCAGAAATAACATCACATTTTAATTTTTGCAATATGTTTGCACATTTAAATTTATATTTTCAAATATAGCAACTATTTAGTCATTTGGAACGTAATATGCTTGTTTTTGTGAGTCGTACATTGAACATGTTTCTATCGTTCTATACCATAAATGCCTCTTGGTTTGATTTATATGTTGTTATAAAAGACAATTTTTAAGTGTGGTTTATTTTTTTTAAATACCTTTTGGGGTCAGTGTATTTTCTCATTTGCAGATGTCACAAAAAGACCTTTTGAGTATCGTTCTGAGATCTGACAGATGTTTTGCAGATTCTAAATATTAGACGTGATGAATTCTGGTTCCACGTGATGCTCTTACGACAGGTCTCGGCCCTGTGCAAAGTGCTAGTCTGTTAGCTCTCAGTGGAAACCTGCAGGAGATAACTAGCTTTGCATTCTCAAAGTCACGTTTCTGTGCCCCATCGCCTCCAATCCTGGTTCTGTGACATCACGAGTTTTCCTGTCCACGGATCTCCATATCCGAGGAGCAAGCCATGAAGAACAAAACCCTGAGAAGGAGGACAGAAGGTGAGTGAATGCGTTTAGCGCTGCATTCAAATCGGTTCTCCGCCCTCTGTTGCATACAGATTGGGAGAACAGATAAAGCAGTCTGTGTCTGACTTCCCATGAAATTACAACTCCCCTGCTTCTGATTGGTGCGTATATTGGAGAGACTGCTTCCTGATTGGTCCTTATCTGTAAAACTACCCCTCCCACACACACCTATTCCTAACTATATTTGGGAGAAACAGGGGAGTCATAATTTAGCAGGAGGTCGTATTTCGATACTACACTGTTCCACAGTCTGTGACTGAAGGCCAACGAGTCCGTCAGAAGGCAGGCTTCGTCTGAAAGCTGTATTACCATGACAGGCATGCACACAATAACAATGTCGCCATTTGAAATGTTTAGTTCCTTGCTGCACAAAGCAAATAGCACCAATTACAACGGTCGGAACACAGTTCAGCTGTGGGGTGCGTCATGGTGCTCGAATCAATCAGTCTTTTAGCTTGAATACCTCTAATGACGCGTCGCTGGCACAGTACAGCCCTTGCTGTTCTGAATGCTTTAAACTCAGCGTGCTGTTGCTTGGCTGGATTGATTTTACCATGTAAAAAAATAATAACCATAGAGGGTGTTAAATCCAGCATTGTCATTAATCTGTTCCCTATTTCGTTCTTGAATATAACTTTTGATTTGTACAAAATTTATCACTGACGTTTTTTTGCCCGAGTCACACAAGCTAATTGTAATGCGAGGGCTCGGGCGCTGAATAACAGTGCCATTAGCACAAATTAAACTGGCTTGTGTAATGAAGCAAAACTAGTTCATCGGCTCCTGTTCTATAGACTGTTGCTATAGGTACCACTTTCCTAACAGTCCCCAGGCTAATGGTCTTGCTGGCTAACATGCTCTCCTTATTTAAAAGTCAGAGACAATTATACTCAATTCTCAGCTAGTTTACTGCAATTAGTGAGCAGACAAGCTCATCTATTAGCAGTCCGGTTAAGTAATTCAGGAACCTGAGTGAATTTATTCTTTTTCTTTTACTGTATTTGTTATCTGTCTGGTCACATCAGCAGCCATTTTGTAAAAACTGTTGGAATGTATAAGATAATTGACAGCCAAAGATAACTGACAAACTTTCATAGCTCTCCAGTTTCAGTCAAAGCAAAGAAAGGAAATTTTGTCATTGTTTTCTTGCCCTCATGTCATTGACCTGCAGGACTGTCTGTTAGTTGAATTCTAAAGATGTTTTTGTCTGTGTTTCATGTATTAAAAGTGGATTTTTACTGGTATACCCCAAAAAGTATCACAAAACACCATTAAAGTAATTCATACTGTATGTGTATTATTTGCACTTGCATATTTTATAAAAGAAATATTGTATTGTACGTCATTGTGTTAAAACAATCATGTGTATGTTGTATATTCATATCGTTGGTTAAATTGCATAAAAACAGCAACTCAAAAATTCTTCCAAAGTCGTCCATGGAGGAAGTAAAATCATACAGGTTAGGAAAGATTTGGGAGGAAAGGGTGACACGGTTTTCATTTTTAAAATGAATTTTTTTTTTTAAATATCAAACCAGATTTTAAATGGCCACGCAGCTTATATTCCATTTGTACTCACAGGACCAATTACGCAAGATTGATTTATGGCCCTCTGTTGTCATTCTACAGTATGTGCAGTACTGGCTCCTATGTTCAAATGTCATTTACCTGTATTGCTGTCATAAGTTGTTCCAGTCATTTGAAATGTGCATTATGACAAAAATGAGTTTGAATCATTGAGATAATGTTTAGGTTTTTTATTTCTTTTTAGCAAATATTTATTTAAGTCCACTACTTTAAATTGGGCAATTTCCATAGTAATCTTCCTCCAACATCTTGCAATTACACAGTCCTGGTTTTCAAGAGACCCGTGTCGGTGCAGAAAGACAGCTTGCACGGTAAACATCCAGGATTATTAGTCGTTCGACGCAGCTGTTTAATTGAGATGGGACCGAGGGCTTCTCTGTAGTGAAAGATTGCGTGCGCTACGCAACAAATCCAAACGTGTCACAGCAGCCAATCGCTCTCGCTGGGAACTATGGGGGAGATTCGAACGCTGATAACAACTATTAAAAAACACGATCCAAATAACGATTAAAATGAACCGAGAGGGCCAAAAAAACTGTATTGGGCTTGAGGAAAAAGGAATCATAAGACCCAAAAATGAGAGAAAAGAGTGGAGAGAAAGGGAGGAAAAAATAGAGAAGGAAAGAATAGACGCCGTGCATGGCAGGAAACGCTGGCGGAGAGAAGCAGGAGGGGGAGAGAAAAGGGGCAGATTGGGAATCATAAAAAGAGGAAAGCGCATTTATAAACACGTCTCTATAGTAACCAACTGGTAATTTGGCTGGTGGGAGAGGAAGAGAGCAGGGGAGGGCATCAGGGAACTGCGTTTACCATAGGCCTGTTATTACAGAGAGAGACAGAGGAAAGAGGGTGAAGAATATGGGGATAAAAGGACTAGAGAAATGGTAATATGAAAACGATGGATTGAGAGCAGGCTTGTATTAAGGGAATAGGGAAGAGCGCGGAATACCAAATGAGGGCGAGTAATAGGACAAAACCAGAGGAGATTGGAGAGTGATAGAAAAAAACAGGAAGACGAGATTATCAAACAAATTTCAATGGGCCTCGAGATCTGTCAGCACGGAGCGGAGGAAAGCTTTTATCTGCTTTTCAATCACTTTTTAAAGGTTAGACCAATCAAATTTGCAAAGTTTGACAATTGGAAGAGAGTCATCGAGGGGCTGTGCAAAACAGTTTGGGTAAATAGATTTTTTAGCACGGTCATCGAGGGAAATTTAGCTGCTGAATATCTAATACATATTTGTTTGTTCGGTAGGTTGTGAGTGGAGAGCCGTTGGAATTCAGAACCGGTTGTTTAAAATGAAAAACGTTGGTTCTTGGTTTGGTTGTATGACAGCTGCACTCGCTGTCATTCATGCATGTGCAGCCACAGAAGAAACTGGAGTGAAGACCTTTTGTGTTTTGCTATTTCAGTTTGATATCGTATGGCATCATCTATATTATTTGGAGGGCTTAAGCTCTGCTCAGACAGTGAAGTAAATGGCACCCCAGCTAACAGGGAATGTTCTCAGAACATTTTCTAAAAGTTAAAGCAATGTTACTAAAATGTTTTAGTGTTGCATATCATATATCAAAAGTGGTATTGTTAAGATAACAATGTATAACGTTTTGATAACCAAACAATAATTTCTAAAACAACATTAAAAATGATGTTCCTAGATCATTCAGAATATAATTTGTAACGTTTTTGTTACGTAATGGAAACAATAAGGAAACATTAAAGATCTTTCAACCTAAAATTGTTAGCTGGTACATTTCTTGTGCCATCTTTATCCTCAGTGTGAACAATCACCAGCACTTACAACCAACGTTCAGAGCCCTGATAATAGGGCTTTTCCACTGCGGTGGGTTGGTGTTTGTGCGTGTGCTGTAGATTTTTTACGTGATACACATATCCAAGTCTCACAAGCCAGTTGTATTCTGTGGCAGTCTGGTTTCACAACAGCCTTCCAGCTGGAGACGAGGCTGGAATTGTAACGACCTGTAAATTGGACCATCTTTTGCTTCAATTTCCAAGCCAACTGCTGCCCCAAATTTTGAAATTGTATTGGAATTGACCTTGTCTGTGCCAAAGTGATTTTGTTCAATGCCTTCGTGGGACAGTAGACGCGGAATCGCGCACACACTTTGCTTTGTCCCAGTGTGTCCTCTGTGTTTGTGGATTTGGATGTATCAAGCTTCTTTGGCAGCCATAGAGGGGTGTTAGGCAGGCGGTTGTGTTTCGCCTCCTCCCGAGGTTTTGTGTATGGGGACACCAAAGAATAATAGCAGTCACAGTCTCACCAGCTCCAGCGCAACCCTCTGGAGACCGGTTCCCTTGATGGGGGGAAAATGAAAACTTCTAGCCTAGAATGCAACATTAATCACATATGGACTCCCGCAGGACCAGCCGTGGTGCACCGCGAGGGTTGAACTACGGTGAGTAGAGTATTAACAGCCGTGTGCCACTGTCTCTATGAATGATGGTGCGGGCCTCCAAAGGGAGTTTTCTCCTTTATTCATAAGCTGGACAAGGTGGAATAGCACCCAATGTCACGCTAATATCACTAATATCGGTGAGCAAAACAAAACGTGACCGGGCCCAGCAGGGTGCCGTGGAACTATAAAGGCATGTTGTCAAGATTAATGGGCAGAACAAACCTACTTATACGCAGCGCGGATGTCTCCTGACCAAAGGTAGCCTTGAGGTGCCATATGTCTTGTGTTTTGACTGTTGCATTCTGGGAAGGGCCCATGGGGAAGTGTATGAGGAACTAATGGTTGTCTGATACTCATAGCCTTAGCTACTGTTGTTTCTCCACAGAGGGCAGAAGTGAACGCTCTGTGGAGAAAGCGTTGTGACGTAAGACTTCAGGAGCTTGTGCTCTCTGTTGAGCAAGAGGAGGACCGATTTCAACGGACACAATCAATAACACTTTATAGAGCAAGAATTTACGTAGGTTGTCTTTACACTTTTGTAGCAGATGTAATGCTAGCTCAATCGCAGAGTATTGTACTTTACTGTACTGTACTGTACTGTACTGTACTTTACTGTACTGTACTTTACTAAGTGAGAGTCAAGTGTCATTTAAAATATAGTGTTCAGTGATGCCAAACATTGTGAAACACAACAAAGTGTCCAAACCCTTTTGCTGCCCGTTTTCCTGCCTGGTTCTTGCAGAAACATCACCATTATCTCACAATTATAACTTCCAAACACCCTCGTAGAATCAGAGAGACTTTGAGAGCTCACAGTGGTCCTCTGGCAGTTACGAGCAGGAGTTAAATTGGCATTCACAAAAATTGCTTTTCAGTTCATTCTGAACTGTTTTTCAGAGCTCCAGTCCAGGTTTTGATTGAGCACAAACTTTTGGTATGCACTTAATCTCCAAGTGTATTTGCTAAAAAATGTATAGTTACATTACGGTAAGCATATAGAACAATAATGTTCTCTTCAACAGCTGTGCAATTGTAATACTCCAGCAAATAAATGTATATAGAACCATCACAAAAAGATAGAACAGTAATATCATGTTTTGGGTTCCTCCACCTCAATGATATTTGAACTTTTGATTATGGCTATTACAGAAATAAACAAGAAACAAACACTTTTTTGAGAACCCTGCAATGGCTCGGTTGTCTTTGCAGAAGCTTCAGAAACAAGAAGAACAAAAGTGCAAAACAAACCAGAAATACAGCAAAGAAAGAAAAAAGCAAAACCGATCCACTTTCCCCAGCAGCAAAAAATAGAACATGAACCAAACATAAGCGCAGGAGAGCTGAGATAAAGGTTGACTTGTATTCTTTCTCGCCAAACACAGTTTGTTTCAGAATGAAATGGCCCCAGACCTGCTGGCCTCTCTTTTTCTGGCTTTCAGCTGGCCCTGGTGAGTTCTGACATCCCTGTTTTGTGCCCACAAGCCCTGGAAGAAGCGCTTTTCCCTGAGCAGTGGTGCGTCTCTACGTAATCCTGTTAATCCGGCATCCCTCCGCGTGCAGCTCTGGGAATCTTTCTTCTGCACTTTGATGTGCAGCCCGCCGAGAAGCTCTCCCAACTTCTTCATCACTGAAGTTCAGGCTGGGTCTCCAGATCCCCTCCATTGACCCTCCAGGACAACCAGAAACTGGAAGAATACTTTCTTCAGAAATATTCAAATCATGTTTCACACTGACCTTGATGCTTTATTCGTAGTGCAGCGGAAAATAATTATTTACTTCTGATTGTAGCGTCCATTTTCAGTTTGCAAGCATTAGCAACTGTTGCTTTCTCTGAATATTCACTTTGCGTTCTGATTGGTGGCATCAAGCTCTTGAATGAAAATCCCATTTGTTTTTGAATATGCTAATACTGTCGCATCTTGTGGTGAAGTATGCAAATGAAGACAAAACGCTTGCGGGCGTACTTCCAACACTCAGTAATCCACCCACTCGCACACCTACACACACACACACACACACACTCACCTACACACACACACACCTACACACACACACACGCACACACTCTTGTATAAGTCTGGCCACACATAAACATCATGGCAGTTGTCTGGCAGATACAGCTGGTCTCCAGGGTCAGTCAGGATGCTGTAGTTCAACGTAAGATTATTTAATTCAGTTAATCAGAAACGTATTTTGGCCCTTAAATGTTAATGAGAGCTTTTTGAATTTTCTCGCTTTTTTTCCTCCTCTTTCCTCCTTACTTTGAATAATTGGTAAATCATTCATTAATAATTCAAAGTCATGAAATAGGTTTTTTAAATCCTTTCATCTTCTCCATCGTCTATTTAAATATTCAACTGAAATTAGTAAGTTTGGTTTGTAATTTTCTCCGTCTCTTTCCTGCTCGGCCCAGTAAATTTGGCCTCAGGTTAATTTGCCTAATATGCGGCAGATATGTTTTAATTAGTGGCAAAGGCTACAGCTACTTGCAGGCGTAACTGCGGACCGTTTTTTCACTAAATGAACTTGTTTACAAGACAGCTCGGTGTGTGAGGTCATCATTTGACCAGAGGAAGTCAACAGGAAAGTAAATGAGTTTAGACAAGTCTGTTTAATAATGGTGTTGCGCGAGGCAGGTTTCCTCCACACAGTCCACACAAATAAACATATACTAAAACAATGACTTCATTAGAATCTATAAATTCAAGTCTCTATTTGTTGTATTTGTATGGAAAAGTAAACGGCACATGACAGTTTATATTTGACTGAACGTTTCTCTGTTTCAAATTAATCAAGAACAGTGTCATGTTTTCCTATAAGAGAAAAGTTTGACAACATTTACAGTATTAGTACAGTAAAAGTCTTCTCTCTTTTGCTTTGAGATCTTGTTGCTTTATTCTGCGTTTCTGTCTCTTCCTCTGTATGAAGAATCTTTCCTCTCACTTTCACCCCAGACTTGCAGATAAGAACTGTATGTTTGTCATCTCAGTATTTTATTTTGTTTGCCTATT
>JAZGTJ010015576.1:0-13272 GCA_036877575.1 Botia almorhae | reverse complement strand
GAGTGTGTGTGTGTGTGAGGGAGTGAGTGAGGGAGGGATGGAGGGAGTGAGTGTGTGTGGGAGTGTGTGAGTGAGTGTGTGTGTGTGAGGGAGTGAGTGTGTGTGGGAGTGAGTGAGTGTGTGTGGGAGTGAGTGAGTGAGTGTGGGAGTGAGTGAGTGTGGGAGTGAGTGAGTGTGGGAGTGAGTGAGTGTGGGAGTGAGTGAGTGTGGGAGTGAGTGAGTGTGGGAGTGAGGGAGTGTGTGAGGGAGTGAGGGAGGGAGTGAGTGAGTGAGTGAGTGGGAAACAGGTTTGTTTGCACTTGGAGGTTGCTTTTTGTTTTATGTTGCAATTTTTAATTCAAAGTGATTTCAGTCTTTTGTGTCTGGTTTTATATAAATGAAACTGTTTTTAATGAATAAAAAATGTGTTCAGCATTAAATTTGGTTTTGTCTTTTTTGTCATCTCATATTTTGGACAGTATTAATACATTACTGAATTATAAATGTCTTTCATATTAGATAATAATCTAACAATGAACAATAATAATCAATGAAGTGAACATTGGGGTGCACATTTAATAATTTTTGTACTTTTGTCATTTATCAAGAAATGTGTAGAATGAAACATTTTGCAAAAAATCTTTCATAATAATATGAAAGTGCTAAAATATTTTCTTTTCTTTAAATCACATATTTTCCAATATATAGATTTGTCCAGTGTTCTCAATATCACTTTCCATTCTGATCTTTTGTAAAAACGCTTCAGGAAAGCCAGTTCTTTAATGACGTCATCATCCTCCAGGAAGCGTCAGCAGCAGATTTGATGAATTGTGGGATATTTGTGATAGCTGGCAGTTTGTTTTTAAGATGTTTGGTTATTTCTTGTCACTGTGTAAATAAGTGGTTCTCACGGTTTTGGAGGATTTTTGTAACTTTTGCGGTTACATGTTTTAAATGTAGTAACTGGCTACAATAATTTAAACATTAGTTTATCGTTTTCTGATATAGACGCTCCGGTTTCTTGATTTGTCGTCCAGTATGAAGTCTGTCCAACAGCAAAATATTCAATTTATGTGATTGATTGTTTTAATTGATTGTTATTATGACGTATGCCGCGTCCTCCTCCGTCACAACACACCTGTAGCAGTGTGGGCGGGGTTTGTTTCAGGGGCGTGATGTGATTGGGGACAGTGTCAGGACGGCTCGCGGTGATTGGTGCAGAGACTAGCAAACAGAAGCGGGTTCAGCACAGAAACGTGCTGCGCTGTAAGTTAAGCGCTTTTATTATCTTGCACGTGTGTTTCTTGTGATTTAGTAATGAATACTGGAGCAGATAGTGTGTTCGTGTCCGATGTTTCAGTGTGTGTCGTTTTTAGCAGTAAACACATATTGAAAGCATTAATATACACACATGTACACACAGTATCTGTTGGATTCATTGTAACTGTTTATCTTGTAATAGACACTATTAAACACAGATAGGCACACGTGTACATCAACTGTACATAACCCTTGACTTCAGTGAGTTCATCAGCTCATTACACTTGTTAAACTGCAAACTGGATTTAGGGCTCAAAGCATGGTTTTGTTTATTAATTATTACTATAAATGTCCAAACGGGCGACACGTGTGGCTCGCGACCATGCTGTCCGGACTGGTAAGAACACAGTATGTTGGGGTCGTTCGTTTTGCATTTGCAGGCGTCTTCAGTTACAGCACAGATGCGGTTCTTTCGGTTGCTTCACTTGATCTCATGGTAGAATTCTAGAAACTAATGTGAGTGGGTTCAGTCTGCCAGACATCGGTTTGGGTGAAAAATGTTTGTTTAAAGTTTACCACTAATTTAAACAGTTTTGTTTCCTGGCAGACTGGTGCATCCTCAGCCCGACCGCTGGAGATTGTGTCAGACAGTCTGAAACTGCTAGTGCAGGTTTTATATTTACAAGCTTCAGATAGTAAATAATGTACCTGCAAAAGCTGATGCCAAGAACCCGATAAATGACACACAACAGATTCACATTACAACACCTGAGAGATTTTAATGCAGAATCTGCAACACATTTTTATTTAAATGAGGAATGGCAGTAATAATCTCATCCTCTAGATGGACAGGTACATTTTAAACACACAGATAAGGCCCTGTTAAGTTGGAGGAGAGATGCAGATACGTTTGACGTTCCCCTGATTCAGCTGCTTTAGACTGTGTGATCTTCAGATCTTTCCTGGGAATGTTCCATCTTCTCTCTGGGTGTCCCACTTCTCAATCTTAACATCACACACAGTAAATAAACAGTTATCTTCATTTGTAATTCTGCTACATGCACTTGTATTAACACATGTTTTAAAAGAGGAAATATTACCCAGGAAATCGGGCAGAGAGACTTGTAGACCCTCTTGTACCAGTCACACGGGGCAGTGTCAACACCTTTGGCATCCAGAGCTTTTTGGCATCGATGATAATCTAAAAAAATAATGTTTTTAAATGTAAGTGGAGCCGATAGCATTATATTATTAGTTTTAGAAGGACTATTTGCTTAATGACTGTATAAACGTTTACTATAGTTCTTGTATAGTGTACCTGTGGAATTTACTACAGTCATTTCTCCTCGTAACCATGGTTACATCAATGATCAACTGTGGTTTCAACAACACTAATTAGGATTTGTTACGAAAATTAGAGGTCCAAATATTTGAAAACTATTTGCTATTTTTAGAGAAGGTTAATGTATATCTATCAGTGTAGTATCATGTCTTACACACAGTTAGGACGTGACATGCACGTGGATGCTGTATGAATTATTTATGGTGTAAATAATGTGAATGGTTCTGACCCAGATAATTCTGCCAGCAGTTTCTCGTCTGGTTCTGGTTCGGGAAGCGCGCGTCGAACGGTGCCGTGCGGTACTTCTCCAGTTTCTGCTGTATGTCCTCAGCCATCGTTCACTGGTTCCTTCAACACACACACTCGTATACATTATAACAGTATTTACAGAAAACATACGTCAAGTACCACAACCATATAAAACCATTCATTAATATATCGACACTAAACGATCTGAAATAAATGTATGCTGATCTACAACACAGGCATGGATGAATTATCGCCAGTCTGCCCAAATATGTCCATAATTCAACCCAGGACATCAGAATGTGTATTATTTTACTTACAGTCACGGTTTGGAAATGTATTTATGTATAGTATGTAAAAGTATATACGGAAACATGTAGCAGAAAGGCCATGAGGTATAGCGCGTTCATATGTGACGAATATAAATCTATATGCGTCTGTATTACACTATTACAATAGCACGTATATAGTATTGCGCTTATTGTAGAAACACAATAACAAAGGCAATTTATATTGTACATAAGATCCGATACGCCCTTGACATATTCTTACTGTATTGACTTTCGGTTTTACATTGTCAATTAGTAACTGATCAAAGACGGATTATTGTATTAAACAATTCAATAGGAGCTCTCATCACATGCATTCAAAGATTAATCCGTATTGTGGTTTTTACCTCTCTGATGTGACTAGCAGTTGAAAGTGACTTTCCTCAGTGTCAGACAATCCACGTCCACTTACTTTGTGTTATATTAAGTGCACTTGAGCGCTGGCGTGCGGTCGTGGACGTGCGGTATGGCGGACGCAGGTCACATTGAAATGACAGAGATGCGCTGCACAACACCACACGCCCTATAGACCTGCATGTGACTATACAGAGAAAATAACAGCAGATTAAAGTCCACACAACTGCTTAATCATATGTAATATGTGCTTTAATGTAACAATTAAAAACGTTGCGTCTCATCATATCCGGAAAGGCATTATTGTTTCACAAGTTAATGTGTAACATCTGGGGACGTTCATGCTGCCTGATTATAAAGTTGAGCATCTTCCCTTATGTGTTGGCGTCTGTAAATATGTTTTAAGTAAATACAATCATAAATCTCTTAACATTTTATCTGCTTGAATGAACTCAAACCGTGAATCGTGTGTCTGGAACTGTCCCGCTGGAGCGCAACTCCAGCTGTTTTTAAAAAAAATAAACCACAAAGTCAATGTGGGGTAGAAGGTCAAAATAACATTCAGAGTAAAAGTGCTTGATGTCTATTTTAGTTACAGTGGTACAAACATCACTGAAGAAAAGTGTTTAAAATACTAGCTCAGAAATTAGTGTCACAAATTAATATCGTGCTGCCAGATTCACACACTATTGTATTTCCATGCAGGAGCGTTAGATCATAAATCACGCTGGGCAGTTTCTGTTGTTGTTTAAATAAAAGGTTTATTAAATATATTATCTGTTCTCTTTTATAAGCGCTCTGTTGTTCGGCGCGATCAGTCCTCGAGCACGTGAGCTGCGCTTCCCTCGCGCGCCAGTATTACGTCACATGACCACGTTCCATACACATTCCATACCATACGCCCTGCCATATATGTACATGTCAACCGGAAGCGATGTTACTTTTATTTAGTTTTGTTTGTGTTTAATTTACAGTTAAGTGCATTATTTATCTTAGCATAGCATACCCTGTTATTAAATATACTATTACAGAAATAGGTCATTTACATATACAAATAGGAGTTGTAGGGATATCTTATTACGTCTGTGTACACATAAACATTATTATGCATTTTTATGAACTATGAGTTAGGGGCTACTGGCTTACATATGTACAATTGTCCTTATCAGAAGTCTCTAAATAAACTACATGCTCTTTAAAATAAACAAGCGAAAATGTGTTTTATTATATTTAGCCCAGAATTTACCCTAAAAGACAATTACAGATATTTTCTTGTTTAATGTGACATTTTTGTGTGTAAATGTAGGACAAGACTATCAGAGAACTGATTGGATGAGGACAGTCCTCACCAGAACAGAGTCAGTGAGTGTGAGTCTGCAGTGGATTGTGAAACAGCAGCAGAACTTCAGAGGAGCTTCTGAAGATCCAGTTTATCTTCCAGAGGTAATGCTCATTTTATATTCACTTCTGTTTGCTTTTATTTCTATAACCTTTGTCATTAATGAACATTACATTTAAATGAGATAAATGACCTACAACAGTAATACAGTCAATTAAATAATGACTGTGCCTAAACATCTGTTTAGCTATCATTAACCATCAGACAGCAGGTGATGTCGGTTTCACAGTACAGATACACTCATTGTGCTGGTTTTGGTTTCATGTTGACATGGCATTTATTTCAGATTGTAACAATGCAGTCAAGAACATTCTCCAAAAAAGAGAGAAAATACCAGAAGCTCAACCTGATCTACTGGTTCACAAAACCAGTGCATCTAAATGATGATAATAAATGATAATAATCCACCTCCATTCATATATGTACAATGCATAAAGAAACATTGTTTTTAAAACATCTATAAGTGTATAAAGATCACAGTGTTATAATATATATTTGGCTTTTTTCAGTTCAAAGGCATGTGACATTGGAGGCGCTGGATCCTCAAGATCTTGTGTGTGTGATGTTTGCCCCTGAATGCAGCACTGCAGTAACACACAGCTCCACATGTAACTACCATAAACTAAAGGTACATTTCTGCTCATTGGTTTTAAGAAATATTAGCAGCCCAATATTAACACTAACCCACAGCATTCATTGTGTATGTAAGATTCAGACAGATATTTGTAACCGCATCTCTACTGATTTTAAGGTTCTTTGACTGAAGGCACTAAATGTACAGCACTGTGATCACAGTCTGATCTGCTAACCAAACATCTCTGAGATCTAAAAGCGAAAAATCATCATCATAGCAGCAGGACAGAAAACACTTACAGACCATCTACACCAGACACAACATTCAGTCTCCAGCTTAAGAAACACACTCCTGTGACACATAAGATACTCTCACTGTCAGACACACACAGAATTAAACCAGACCTCGTTGTGTGAGTGTGACTGCAAAATGCAGCTCAATGCTTTGTGTGTATGTGAAACACAAGGCAGATCTTTAGCATGTACTTCACCATAATGTCAAGCACTCACACTCCACTACAACACTACAGTAATAAAGAAGAACACAGCACTCCAAAGACAGTGAATCTTACCAGGAACATCACAGTCACTTCACTCCAGAATCAGAAAACAATTCATATTTCCTAATTATAGTACCATTTGATATCTGTTTTGAAGTTGGGGTGAAATATGATACAGATTTTGCCTCCATGAGACTCACTTATACATGATGTTGTCAAATACCTGCAGAGTGTGAATATAAATTTACCATTTTATCTAGAAGCCTGAAACACTTTACAGTAATTTATGATTGTTGTAACGTAACAGCATGACTCACTTGTGAAGTGTTTGTCATTTCCACATTCAACTAAGACATGCAGCATTGTGGGCAAAACTCTTTACCTTGATTTACGTTGAGCTCAACATCTTTTGAGATTTTGCTGTAGTTTTCACAAGCACAGAGATCTGTACTATATCAATTCAACTTTTCCACTTATTTTTTTTTCAGATATTCTACATAAAACTGAGCTGTTTTTGAATAGAAACTCAAAAGTGCAACTTCAAAAATTTCAGGCACTAGCTTTTGTCTTTTTTTGGGGGAGGGGGGATCAATATAAATGATACATGTTAGTGTTTCAGTACAGGTCGTCACTGAAGCGGAGTCTGTTAAAAGCCTCTCTCAGTGAGTCTTCTGTGTGTTTGGGGGGCAGTTCATCATCCATTACGTTGAAGACGTCACTCTCCGATATGTCGTCCTTGATCTTTCGTTTGGTAAGAACCACAGGCTCCGCCCCTCTTGGGTCCGTGTGCCGGTGTCCATCTGCTCCAGTCAGGATGAGGTAACATGCGTGTCGGCCTCGCTCCAGCAGCGTCGCTTTACACACAAACACAGAGATCACAGTGATTCCCATTATGCTCTTATTTATCTGATATCACATGTGTGTACAAATCTCCTGTATCTTCTGCCATTACTATAAGAATAAATGATATCATTAAACTAAATAATGGGAGATGTGTGTGTGAGAAATACCTTTAAAAGAGACGATGTTCTGTGCAGGATTTTTTCTTTCAAGCAAAAGTTGGGAATAACGAGGATGCAGCAGAAAAGATGAATACATCTGAATAATACACACACACACACACACACACACACACAAGTAAATCCATATACTCTACAGAGTCTTAAATGAATATTTAGTAGTAGTGTCTGTTTTATTAAACTAAAAGTGTGTGAGTGAGTGAGTGAGTGAGTGAGTGTGTGTGTGTGTGTGTGTGTGTGTGTGTGTGTGTGTACAGTCGTACAGTATCGTTGCTGTGTCTCTGTCCCCAGAGCATAAACACAGAGAAGGAGTTCAATGTGAGCACAGATGCTGGACGAGGACTGGGGGTCCAGAACCACAGATTCATCTCCCATAGCACTTTTCCAGTCTGACCACTGAGAACCATCACCTAAAGCGCGCGCACACACACACACACACACACACACACAGACGGACACAAACACACTGGTTAATTTTCATACAGCTCAGAAAATGAGTTATCAGATAGAACAACACAATGAGATTTCTGGGAAAATCAAGGACTCACTCTTTTAGTGTTATTGTCGAGATCTTCTTCCATCATTATGTCTATAATTCCATCTTTATCAAACTGCCCAAACCTTGGAGCACTAGAAAACAAACACACCAATACACACAAACAGGAACTCAACAGTGTAAGCACACAAACATCTTTCACTGGAATGACTTGATCTGATTGGCTGGCACACCTGAGCAGGTTGCTGGTATTGGTGGTCCACGCGATCTTCAGTTTGTCTGTGTTTAACAGTGACACACTGGATTCTGTCTGGACCAGCAGTGATGGAGCAGAACTTCCACGAACCACCAGCACACGTTTCAGAGAATCAGACCTGCAACAACCAACCATGTCACATGCTGTCTGATAATCAAATCTTGATTACTGTTAAACACAAATATCTGTACTGATAGAGATGGATTAATCCAGTCTCGCTGGCTTTCTTCTCCCAGCTGCTGTCTTTCTTCAGCACTGATTCCAGACCAGCTTTAGCTCCAGCAGCCAGACGACGCACACTGACCGCATAGAGCCCAGAGTCTGCAAAGAGAATGAGAGAGAGACAGCTGACCTTACAGAAGTTAAACAGAGAGAGAGAGAATGATAGCTGACATCAGGAGTTTATTGGAGACACAGAGAAAGAGAGAGAGACATCCATGACTGACCTCAGAGGAGTTTAATGGAGAGACAGAGAGAGAGAGAGAGAGAGAGAGAGACATACATGACTGACCTCAGAGGGGTTATAGAGAGTGGAGTGATAATGGAGAGAGAGAGAGAGTGATAGAGAGAGAGTTGTGTACTCTCTGATCAGTGACGCACCTGTGAGTAGGAGCAGGTATGGAGCTCCACTAGCTGTCTCCATCTGCAGGTGATCAAACACTCCAGCCACACTCACATTCACCCTTGAGCCAATCTGATCACCTGACTTCCCCGAGTAGAACATCAGCTCCGTCTGAAAGAGGATGATCACCAACCAATTTATAACTAGTCAACTAGACTACTAGTAATCTAACCAGAACTTAACCGCATAGTGTAACTTAACATTAATATATCATTTACACTTCTACTTCATAACTTCATATTTATAAAGTATTACTGTCTTGAATCTCTCATATATAATCAGTGTGTGTGTGTGTTGTACCGGTACAGGAGTGAGTGGAGATGCTTCAGGATCATACAGAATCAGACTGAAGTCTTCAGCTCCGTCAGAGTTCACATCTGAAACACGGATCACAGGAAGATTTGCGTTCCTCACTGTAGAGCGCGGCTGCTGCCACGAGACGCCACCTGATGATGCCACACACAAAAACAGTACAGCAGCTTAACCATTATATTCTGATACATTTACATTTACAGTGAACTATAGGAATGTGTAAGTGTATGTATGAAACTGGCCAATATGTTTATCATCACTTTTAAAAACCTCTTTGCCTTCACTAGTTCATTCTAAATGGTCTTGCGGTGGGGAGAAACATTTTTAAAGCACAAATATTCTCTGAGTTAATATGAGCTTACAGTGGTACATGTCTAAAGAACATGGGAATACTGTTTGTTACTGATGTATGTCACGCGTGTGTGTGTTTGTGTGTGTGTGTGTGTGTGTGTGTGTTAACTCAGTACCGGTCTCTACATCCACCGCTGTGAGATTGTCCGCATGAGCCACAAGACATCCTGTTCCCTTTTGTCCAATCCCCTTCACTCCACACTCCAGCCAATCAAATTCAGCCGCTAAAGGCCGTTCCCATAGTTTCCTGCCATCAGTCCCATCAACAGCCGTTAAAACCAGACAGGGAGGAGTTAAATCTGAAACACACACATTCATTGGTTTAATTAAGAGACTTTTAAGTGACTAGTGCACATTCACACACGATGACTGACAGCTTCAGAACACTGTTAGTAAAACATGTAAAGTTTTAATAAATTCTATATAAGAATTTGTTGAATCTCACCTTCACTCATGCAGGTGTTGCGACTGCCTTCAGAATCTTTATACATGAAGAAGACATCCAAGACTTTGTCTTTATTGGCATCCTCAACAGCCAGGAAATCATATGTGACTATAGCAGAGAAACAGATTCAGTATGACATCATCCATTTTGCTATCTTTATCCTTCCACAGCAGGTGGTGTGTTTCAAGGGCACTTGTTAGTCAGCATCTAGCTTACCTGCGGCCGGTATCGTGTAGTTCCAGGTGGACAGGTACTGCGGCCGCACGGGACACGGAAGAATGAATGAGAAGGCGAAGACGACAGTCAGACACAGGAAGAGAGAGAGAAGAAATGCAGCCGTCCGCCATCCTGTCAGGGGTGAGAGTCCCAGCTTTCCCAAACAGATTTTCTCCTGAGTCACGTCCCTCTCTGCCTCTCCCCCCTTCAGCGGCTCGGCCTCGAAACCACGCCCAGATGTGTCTGTCATCTCAGACCAGCACAGCTGCACAGCCAGAACACAGGAGGTGATGTGTGAGCAATCAGACACAAACCAGATAGATAGATTACATTAGAAGATCATGTAAATATCTTGCTAAACAAATACAGAAACGATCATGAAATATTGATTTGAGTTTAAATGACATTATTCTGTAGATAATTTAAAATACATGAGCACAGATACATTCCATCCAAAGAACAGTTCATTATACAGTTGAGTACAGTTAATATTTACCTTAAAAAATATTACAGCATAACCACAGAATTATCTCCAATTATCCAGTTATATCTTGTTATAAATTCCCATTATTTATTTTGACATTTAGCATATTAAACTATTTGTACATTTGTTATTATTTGTTAGGACCACAAGTTACTCAAATGAACAAATTACTCTACATTACTAAATGCACTTTAAAACACAAAATATTGGAACTAATTTTACCTTTGACTATACCAGTGTTATACCTGATATATCTCGTTTTCTCAAAGACTCAAAGACAAAGACTGAAGATACTTTTAAAGCTTGTCATGTAAAGCTGTGCGTCACACCCAAAGACACAAAAATGAAATAATACTTCTTCATGTTTGCAGGTTCCTCCTACCTGAGTTCAGTCTGTCACAGTCTTAAAGCTCTGATCCCCAGTCAGCAGAACATCACAGTCCACTATTACAATATCACAGTATTCACCAGCCTGTGCTTTTCAGACACAGCAGATCCTGCCTCTGTTTTAATCCAGGCTGTTCTGCGTCAGTTCAAAGCTGTTGTTAAACAGCCTAACAGAAACACAACAACAAAAGACTGCTGGTGGAACTAGAGCCCGAGGCCAAACAAACACCCCTTTCTGGAAACTGTCATTTCAATGTCGCAAACATTTCACAAACTAAAACTGTATATATACAGTACATACACACACACACACAGCTATGAAAGCTGTTTCACTCGCTATGGTGATGGTTAAACCTGTTACATGACACTATGACAACAGGGAGCAGTCGTTTTCAAGCAGCATAAATAACAGCTCGCACGCGAGAAAAACTGCTGTAACTCTTTCTGTAAGTCTTTTTAAACGCATTGTGTACAACACATGTATGTATATTCACTTCTATAATAATCATTTAAATAGTAATTCACTTCTGAGAAGTGTGGAGGACAAAACGTTTCGTTTAACTTACAACTGATAAGTTTACCTCAATTACACTTTGAAGTCAGTCTCCGTTCACTAGTCAGCTTCACTTGTACAACAGACAGACACCCAGCGATCAATAATGAATGAACTGTTAATCTTTTGGGAGAAACAGCCTCATGTTGAGCACAAACCTTGTGAGTGACAGATCCTGCTGGACCGAGCAGAATTTACCACAACACTTCCGCATACGGCAGCTTGACAGGGACAAAAAGAGCCGAAAGCATCTCATTTTCTATAGTAAATCTCATAATACATATAAATTAATAATTCAACAAATTTACCTAATCTTGGACTAATTTTACATAAGACAGAAATAGACTTTGGTCATTTTATTTTGTCTTAGGCTTTTGTCAAACTCTAAAATGAAATGTATAAATTGAAATGAATTGACTTTTTACTATATTATATATGCTTTAACAGTTTTATAGCTTGAATACGTTCATTTTACTTTCTTTAGTATGTGTACCACATGAGTTGCTACTTGCGTGAAAGGTGATGTACTTATGAAGTGTATCATTGTTAATACTGCTATATATTCTAAATGGTCTCTATATGCCAAACATTACACTATCTGTTTTTGTGTATTTATTGTTGTCAATAACACATTTAAAAGAACAATAAAGTACTGTGCAATGACACGCCCTTTTATGACGTCGTGCGCTCTGGTTGGCTCCTGACGCATTTGAGTTCATTTTCTCGCTAGGCTAGTGACGAGGAGCGACGGCGGACACGGCGGCAGATTTTGCGTGTGATTTCAACTTTATTTTTATTATAAAAATCTTCTCTTTGCGTGGAAAGTGAGTTAATCGTGTCAGGATGTCGGCCCAGGCTCAAATGAGAGCTCTGCTGGATCAGCTGATGGGAACGTCGAGGGATGGTGAGTGTTAGCCGCGAGCTAACGGCTCTGACAGGACTTCTGAAGGCCGCGCGCTCACATAAAACCCAACCACGATATAATTAACAAATCATTAATTACATTAAAGTCTAACATAGGTATTTAGCGCCTTCATATTAGCAAGAGGAGCAGGAGTTTCTGTAGTGCCTCCGTTTAATGTTTGTGTCCATGCAGGGGTAACACGGGCGTCGTGGGGCGACGTTATCCCGGGTATGCTGAAGCTAAATGAGCGTCAGGCCGACACGCTGATTTAGAGTATTCTTCTTCTTTCTGAATTTATTTGATATTTAAATAGTATATCCTCTAAATGCACATGGTTAATGCAGTCCATTGTAGATCATATAGCTGAAGGAAATACGTAATCATAATTCCGTTAGTTACATTTATATTATTAAATATCGAGTTGGGACGATGTGCTTAATTGATAAAAGTTTGGTTGTAGGGACAAAGTGTTGCAAAATGTATCTCTATATACAATAATATATAGAATTGAGATTCTTTACTGCTAACAATGCTAGTATTATTAATGGTAGACTAAGTATCATAAAGGATTGGCTGATAGTTGGCCATGATTGGACAATGATCAGTAGTGGGCGTTTCTTTTTATTCTAAACGGTTGGTCGATTATTATGTTTGAGTTAATGATGTTTTCCCATCATTGGATGCAAACATTAAATCTGGAGGAGCAGCACGGAGAGGCAGTTAGATTTACTTCACATTGTGAGATACCCGTGAAGAGGATTTGATTTAAGACATCTCAGCCTCCGTGTGAATGAAGCGACTGTGTGTGTGTGTGTGCTGAGATGAATTCTGATGCTTCCCGTACATGTGTTTCATACAGACTGAACAATTGTGGCCCCTTTATTCTATTCATTAAGGTTCAGTGTATCTTTGCCAGCCTACATCTGCAAGGGAGTTGCAGAAAAGCCTCATGTTCATCGAGCCGTGAGTCACCAATGCTTCTTAAAGCTGTTATGAATATGAAAGAACAATACTGTTTACTTTCCAGCAGTAACTGTTTAACACAGCACACTAGTTGGTAACATAAGAGTGAGCAGAGAGGAAACGGGGGGTGTGTCCAGACGGCTGTAGTTCACTCAAGCTCTGCATGAGCAGTCTTTCCTCAAATCTGACTAAACAAATGGAAAGAAAGAGCCAATGTCTCCGTCCACCTCTTCATTTGACTCTTCTGTATCATTCCCAGCTTCCTCATTACAGGTTTGGGCG
>JAZGTJ010015575.1:0-13272 GCA_036877575.1 Botia almorhae | reverse complement strand
CCCCCGGACAGCACGCCAAATACGCATCAGTGATCATTTGCGATTGCATGTTAGTGCGAACTCGTGAAATGAGAGAGCCAAGAAATATGCCTGTTAGTGTATTATTGTAGTTATTATTTAATGATAAATTTAATGCATAGAGCTGATGACATTCTGATGTGACTTGGTGTTAATAAGTCATATATTTACTGTGTACAGACATGCAGACTTTACTGCTAGATGTATGGCAAAAATGTTCTCCCACAGACTTGAGAGACATGCTGCGGCGTAATTGTTTAAGTTTGTTGGGCTATGTTCAGTGCTCTGTATTCAGGTCCAAAGTGGCTAGATAGATTTAACATCATCATATGCTGGTGGGTTCCATGTTGCCCACTCTCTCCACAGAGTTATTTTAATAGTTCATTGAAAGACCTGACGACAGGTTAATTTGCCTTTCAGAAGGCAGTCTTTGGCCCCGCTGGCTTTCACCGTGGCTTCCCCTGTGTGGTGACAGCTTACTCACCGATCTGGAATAATCGTGACTAGTTGCACATATCATATTTCATTGTACCAAATGACAGAAAAAAAAGACTTCAAAGTGCAAATCCTGCTGGGGCAACAGATATTGTGGAATGACTGTGCGGTGAACGCTGTAGCCGCAACATATAAATGCGGTATTATACTGTAGGGGCATAACCAAATCCCTGTGAATCCGTCAGTCTCTTTTCTAAAATCCAGCTACAATTTTCATCGCACCCTCCTTCACGCTGTGTGATGTAGAATCGAGTTCCTCGGAACCGGAGAGCGTGATGGGTTTTGTCAGTGCGAGACCTTCTGCACTTCTTTGGAGTGGTACGGTTGACAGAAACTCATTAATTATCTTGGGCGGGGTATCGTTTCGTGCAACCCTCACCAAAGGATGCCATTCACCTGCCCACTTGAGCTGAAAAATCATTAGAGACTCAACATTCTTGCTTGCGTGTTTGTCTCATCGGTTGGAGAATATCACCTGCCGTCTTTTACTGTCAGAGTCTATTGTGCCGGAGCTAAACACAGAGGCCCTGGTGAAGCTGAGGTGGAGAAGACAGGAGAAGATGAGGTAGTGTAGAATTGTGTAACAGTTGTTTTGGTTGTCCAGATGTTTTCTGAGTTCAGGTTCCTCATTTCCTGATGATTAATTACTGAGGGGACCGTTTCAATTTAAAGGGCTATGATGTTTGGAGAAAGCATCCCGTTAGTTTTACCTCAGCGGTAAGTTTCTCAGCTGCTCAGCATTTTGAAATCTGCCTTCTTTGCCATGGGATCAGAGATTTTTTTAAGCCAATCACCTGCAGGAAAACGATGTCATGACAGTGCTGATTGGCTGTTGGCAGCACAAAAGCATTCCACAGCACTGTTCCAAGCCATTCCACAAGCAACTATTTTGAGCTGTTACTACGAATTAATATTGCAGTTTATGTTTATAACATATAACAGCATATACCATATAACAGCAGGTGCTAACTGTCCCATGCTAACCAGCTACATCTTGACCTTTGATTTGAAAGGTCACACCAGACTTGATTCAGTAGTGTACTGCAGGTTTTAGAAATCTCCACCAACTAGAACAGAAAGGTCAAATAAAAGACATTCAGGGGTTTTTGTACGTTTGTGTGGGTGAGTGTGTTTCCAGCACAGTGAAGAGGGTTTAGACAGACAAGGGTGGAATGGTATTTTCAACTATGACCTGCTTTTCCCATGTAATGGCATTGCATTACAGCCTGTTCCAGCTTAGTGAGTCTTAAGATTGAGCCCTTTTACAGTTGCTGTGACGTTCTGCTGGTCTTTTTTGCTTTGTCCTTGGGTGCAAATCGCATCGGCTCAGAGAGTCCACATGCTAGGTGGGCGTTGGCAGAAAGGGCGTGAGAAGGCGTGTCAGATGTCATTGGTCTATCAAGGTAAAATCAAATTAATTATTTCCGGGCAAATCATGCAAGAAGTTAACCTCAGTGGTGCCAAGGGGAGTAGTTATAGAGAGAGAGAGAGAAACTGCCTTTTAAGAGCGTTTTATTTAACTGATGTTCACTGGAGGGTTGGATTTCATCAGCAAAATGCTTTGCTGGGCAACAGAGAACTCCCTGAGGAATTCCCAATGAGCTGCCCGTGACCTTTGACCTTAAAATAATGCCGTATATTTACTTGGCGTGATGGATGGAGAGGAGGTTTCTTTGTGTGCCGGTGTGCTTGAACAGGCTGCGAGACTCTCAAGTCTCACCAATACAAATTTAATTTCAGCGTGGCGGTTTCCCATTGAATATCAGTTTGCTGACACCCCGGCGAGCAGACAGCGTAGCAGACAAAGAGATGTTGTTTTTTGACAATCCCATTGTTAATCTCTGCATACACTCCGCTAGGTTCCGTGTGATGAAGCAATTGAAATTGATCTTGTGTCTAATCGAAACAAAATTGGTTGGAGTGGCTCATTTCTCACACGACACATTCATCTCATTTGATCCAGTTTCACTGACCCCCCAGGGAAACATTTTATAGTTCCCAAGAACTGTCTTGTTCAGTGTTGTTCATTAAGAGACTCTTTGTGATAATGAATGAATGAATTCTGTACTCTCAGCATAACAGTGTTGACCAAAGGATGAGCTTAGGTTGCTTTTTTTCAATCTTACTCAAACCCGGGGTCAAATTATTATTGGCTGTCATCATAGCGTGGACGCCCAGCAGCGGTCACTATGCTCTGTCAGCTGCTTTGGATCTCCAGTCAATTTTTTTTTCTCTCTTTGTGGATGTTTTTGCGCCTTATGCTGGTAATCCGAAAGCTCATCTTTCTTTCCTTCAAATGAACAAACTAATTAAAAGATTTTTTTGTAATCTGATTGCTTAGAAAAACATTTATGGTAGTGTTTGAACTCTGTAGTCCCAAACCCTGAAAACAAGATAATAATAATAATAAATAACCCTGAATATTCTTTGCAATTAAACGAGGACGTTAAAGTCAGTTTTGGAGGGCTGTGGAAAATGACGCCGACCACCACTGATCTCTTTCAATTAACTGGTGAATTACTCATCACCTGCTTCAGGATCATCTCATCATTTAGAAGTCCATAAACCACATTTTTCAGGCATCCTAGGGCTCGTCACCTGCTGCTGCTGCCTCCCCTCTGCCAGCTCTCCTCATCTCCCGCCTCAAATGTCTCTTCCCGCTAATGACATTCGAACGTTCTGAGGGAAGAAACGGCTGCTATCAGTGCAATTAAAGAACTGTGACTACATCCATTTGGGACTTTAGCCAAATGACTGCTAGAACTCTTGCTAGAAAGTCTTTTTTCTTTAGAAGAACTTTCAGGGTTAGAAAAACATATATATATATGTATGAATGCTTTTTTATGTCTTTTGGTCAAGAGCTCAGCAAGCAGAGAATTGCCATGGTTACCCATATGTTTTTTTGAGTATCAGCAAAAGGTCACATCCATTTTGCAGCTTTCTTTAAAAAAGGTTTTTCTTTGCTTTTTCTTTGTCTTTGGTTTTTATGTGGCATTAAGAAGCAGGTTTATCTGAAATATACTATTTCACAGTTGAAGACCAATATGCAGTTCTTCTTATGGACAAGTACCAAGTACCTCAAACCAAAAATAGTTGTCTTTCATAGATTAGATGCCAATAACTTGGCAAAACCATAAATTTACCCTCAACATGCCTTGAGTCTGTTCTGTAAAATCAGCCAATCAGGTTAGAGCTTGCCAAATCACAAAAGTAATCAGGTTTGTAAGCAGTGCTCATTAGAAGGTCAACCAATGAGCTTTGGGCGTGTCTCAGGCCAAGACTGTGTGTACAGGGATAGATGTCATTCAAATTCTTTGTTTATTCAGTATTCAAAACAACAATAAAGTACTTAAAGCCAGCAGGACTTCTTAATATCTCTGCGGTATGAGCAAAATCTATTACATTGAGGAGATGTGCATGTCCTTCGGTGGGGTTTTATTCATGGCAATATTTATGGTTCCTTCTCTGTTCAGAGGCCAGCTGCAATGCTCCATGTGCTTATCAGGAGCTGATACAGGAGGTGTAACTCATCATGGGGTAAGGGCACTCAGTGCAGCTAGTGAACATGAAAATTGGATTCAGACAGATAAGTCAATCTGTGAGCTGGATCATTTTATGAGGCCAACTAAGAGCGAAGAAACACTGATACATTCTTCCATGCATATATTAATAGTAAAAGGAAAAGCTTTTATGGTGAACTGTGTCAGAATTTTAAATCTGCTTTTTGCATGGCGCACATTGTGGGACACAGTGTCATGACTCTGCCAAAATTCGATTTAGCATGTGGGGCAAATTGAGCATTAAGCATTAACTGATTCATGTTATTTTATTACCATTGCTAATTACTAATTTACTAATGTTACAAATACACATGCGAATTTTAAGTGAAATATTCCGTGCTGTGTGTTCAACAAGTTTCCTTCATGTTAAAATTAAATTTGTGAATGTTTAGATTGTTGTTTAGAACTCTATGGCATATTTCAACATTCCGTGTAGCACTCGAACCAAAATAAACACCTTCAATATAACCTATACATTCTTTTTTCTTTTATCCTTTCATTCTGTTTAAAATAAAACGCTAATGTAATTGCAATGGCAAACTCAATGGAGTGTGTTTATCTTGCCTCTCCACCCTGGGATTTGTGGGAAAATTCACCTAGTGTTTAATCTGGCGTGCGCCGGTGCATAGAGGAATGGGGAAAAAGTATTAGAAGGCAATATTTGAATACATGTCCAATCAAAACGGAACCAGATATGGATGCTGTGGAGGAGAAAACCCCTCTTTCTCTTCTGCTGTAAATAAACCATAGGAATGATGAAGGAAAGTGGAGGTAGACTACAAAAATGACACTTAAACACCTGCTGTAGCCCATCAGAAGCTAGGCAGCTTAAATATATATATATATGTGTGTGTGTGTGTGTGTGTATATATATATAAAGTTATACAAAAACATAAATGTCAATGATATGTGACTTTAAATAAATAGAATGCAAGGTAATATAACCTGTTACTATTTCCTTGCAATTGTCTAATTTTCTATTAATCATAACATTATATGTGTATTGATTGAGCTTTAAATTCTCCAGCTGTTTGCTTTGTATTGCATGAAAAGGCATCGATAAAAGATTATTTTATTTTACAGAAACCAGACGTGACATTTAGCTCATGCGCAGCAATTAAATATCCAATAAATTCAACATGTCCAGGATGAATAAACTAATAGCTTCACTGAGTATAATTTACTATTGATCCAGAGGCCTGCATAATTCCTGCTGTTGGTCAATAGTCATAGATGCGGTCATTTCAGAGATATGTTTTGAACAAGGGTGGCAAGAATGAAATCACTGTTTGAGTAGTCTGCTCTAAAACAGGTAGATCTCTGCGGGTGTTTTGTTTGTTTTATTTTGAAGAATAATCCAATGTTAATCAATGCTGCACAGTAATAAAACTAACTTTATTTTTTCCAGCTTTTTTACATTTGTATGACCTGGAACGATCCGATGTGCTGTGTATCAACGCTTGTCTGTAACATTGTCTGTAACATTCGTCAGTAAACAAATTTATCATTGTTTGTAATGTCAGTTTGTACAGGACAAGCGATGTAGAAATTGGCAAAATGGATGTGCATACTATAATTACACATTCAGATACTGAAATACTGCTAATACTACATTGCATTCATCCATTTAAATTAACAAATGCATAAATCTGTATTCTGATAAACACCTACTTGAATGAATACTTTCAGAATATTAGATTAACAGGTGCTAAGTGATGACATGCTCGTTGCTGTGATAAACTGACCTCATTTGCGCTCTAAATAAATAAATAAATGTGTGTGCTGCAAGTTTGCAGGCGGACTTAACATGTACAAATAGTGAATGGATGGGCGCAGTTTGCATTAGATGATTTCCTGTTTAGATGTAGTGCGCATGGACATTCACGGATGCATTCCAATATGGCAATGTGGTGCTTTCAACGCTATGACATCATCAGCAACCCAGTTCTTTATATAAATCAGCTGCAGCTCCTGCAGGCTGGATTATGCATTGGAAAAGATTGGGAGTCTCGCAGAGAAGAGCTGCTGCTTTTGTTTATTGCAGGCATGAGTCTGCACATTTCTTATCAGCTGTGTGCACCAAGGCCTAAGCAAATATACTGCAGAGCCCTCTCTCTCTCGCACACACACACACACACCTTACCCCTTTATTGGCCCATATACAGTATACCACAGCATGCATCATGTACCGTACCAATAAGGGGTGCATGGCACTGCTCCGCATAGTGGCCTGGGCAGAATTTGTTTTTATTATGAACTAATAAACGGTTTTATCATTAACTGGTTTATATAGTTACAGTAATCCCATGTAAATTATTGATTTATTGAAATATTGATGAAATATTGTTTTTGTGGGTAGAGGATGGGGGGAATTAACTGCTTCTTCAACCAGCTGTGCGTGCAAATCAACTGTCAGCTTTACGTGTGACATTTGAAAATTTATGATTGTTATTGCTGTATATGAACAGGTAATTTGTTCATGTACAGCATCTGTAATCTGTTAAATCTGTAAATGCACCTTCCATGGTTAAATCACAAGAATCCCCAGTTAATACCCACCGGTAACCGTATACAAGTTTAATTTAACTTTGGCAAGTAAACTCATAAAAATAGAATTATTAATGACACGAATATATAATGTTAAACCCAAATTATGCTTAACACAGTTTTGTTGCTTTATTGGTGTTATTAAGAGGGTTAATGCAGGTTACTAAGCATGAAGTAATGATTACATTTTTATTAACTGTTCATCAGTCTAGCTGGTCTTTAAAAATGTGTAATTAGTTCTATGTTATTTTGATGGAGGGATTTGTTTTTTAGAGTGCTTTAAAATGCATTAAAAAGCCTGCTCATGGTATAGGTTAATCAAAGGTCTGACTCGTCAGCAAGGAGCAAAGTAGCCAGCAGTGACCAGGTTTTCCCAGCACCTAATTACCATTAAGAGGGGTGAAAATATGCTGATCTGGGTCCTGTGCAATCAGCAACAATGTAAATGGCAATAACTTGGTAATTATCAACATTCAGCTTTTATGATAAATGAGTCATTCATGAGTTTACCACCTTTTAATTATTCTGTCTTTTACTTTAAAAGTGTAAGATAAATGATTGCAAATGTAATCAGTTTTCTTTTGTAGGAACTATGTATTTGTATAGTTGAGTTTGGGCAAGTAGAGTTTAGCAAGTCATTTCAGCAAGGATTTCTACTTCCACAAATAAAAGGTGGATCAGTCAGATATATATACCTCTAAACGTCCAAAGAACTACAGTCTAAAGACCCACAAACTTTGGTTTGTGATTAACATTTGTAATTTAGTTTTAAAAGCATGGAACCATATTATGATATATGTGGTTGCTTTGTAAATGCATTGTTGATTATTTTGTCCGAACAACAATCTAAAGATCGGCTTATCACTCAGCACAAGACATAAAGGTGAACATTTACCATATTGACAGATTTCTTTCATAATATGACCTTCCGAATGCATAAAGAGAAAATGTCAGCAATGGTTCGGTAAAACTGGTCACATTTGCAATTCCTTTGTCTGTCTGTGCCCAAACACACAACCAGCAGCTAAAAATGACATACAGACTAGAAGAAAAGATTACAGTAAAGACGCTAAAAGTAAAGACTCTTAACAAGCTCAGTACACACCTTGAACAGATGTGTGAGTGTGTGTGTTTACTTAACCATATATTAAGGACCTTGTAGTGAGCAAAACTTCCTTTTGAAGACATGCTCGTTTGCTCATTTTAAAATATAGTCAATAAATGTTTTTTTTAAACTGTAGAACTGCAGAATGTTTTCTGTTAGGGTTAATGTTAGAGTGTTGGTTGGGTTATAGTGTTTGTAACTAGCTGTGAGCATGTATGTGTGTATGGACACATGTCCATAGTAACGAGCATTGAGCGTTCCACAGAAGTACAAGCTGAGAATGGAAATAGCCATTCCAGCTCTAATTGGTGATGTTACTTCCTGTTCAGTTGTGAACCGTGTGCAGTGTGGAAATATAGCGCTGTACATGTACTGCCATATTTACAGTGCAACCCTGATTTCTGAGAACTCTAGTGAATATGCTGCTGCTTGGAATTTCCCAAGTACAAAAAAACTTATTTACAAATGTTGTCAGCATAACAATTTAAGTGAAAAGTTTACAAATTCCAGATTTAATTAATATCTGTTATGTCCCTCTTTTGGTTTAATGACATTAGCTTTGGAATTGGACTTCACATGTTTGTGCACAACCAAATGTTATCCAAATTGTGACACAGAAAACTACAGATGTTTACAGCCATAACATTGTCAGAAAACAACAGAGCAGTGGTGTAACACTTTCATATGTTGTGCATCTGGTGCCTCTTTGGCAAGTTGTCTCAGATGTTCCATTTGTTACTGGTGTGGATGTTGTACTGGAGGACCTGTCAGCTGCTTTTAAGAACCTGCTCGTGGGAAGCAGCTGGCAGTGGCCACTGCAGCACTCCGAGCCGAAACGCTCCGCTGCTCCCATGATGCTTTTCCTGGCTTTTCCTTTCTCTAAAATGCTCTTTCTTCTGTAAAACACCACATTTAGCATAATGAAATGTAGGAACCAATCACTGAGAGTTCAGATGGAATTCAGACTGACATCTAGTATATTTCCCGGCCAGGGAACAGTCTAATGTGGTTTAAGTTCGGATTTACTCTCATAAGCTCAGAAATGGAAGAAGGTAAGGCATGCAGATGCTGCCCGGCCAAGTCGCTTCCTCTTCAGTAATTTACACACGGGGACATGCGTATACACGCGCTAATCGGGTACACACAGTAAACCAAATTGTATTATTCTGCAGGTGCAGTTAATCATAATACAAGGCATTTGTGTCCATGTGGGGGAGTTTATTTCATCATGGTGTATAATTGTTTGTGGCACCAAACATAAAACACAACGTCCAGTAAAATACTGCCCAGTTCTTCTTACTTTACTTGAGCTTTAAAGAAAAATGTGCAGTTTTGGACAGTTTGGAAAAGTAATACGGTAAATCTGCTTAAACATTTTATGTTGTTGTTTAAAAATCAATGCTGATGTAAATGAAAAAATGAAATCGTTTAAATAATTATTAATCCACAGATGTCATTTGAGAATCACACTTGGTCTGGCAAAGTGCATCAATAAACTAAAGCTTAATAATATTAGAAAATTGCTGTTGTTTTATCCTTTTAAATCCAATTGTTTGTTTTAAGGTACGATTTAGAATGTTAAAACGTTTTAAACAAAGAAACGTTATAATGTAAAGGAGAAATTTGAAGACTCTGGCATTTTTCTAGGTCGCTAATCATATGCTAGCCATTGTGTGACAATTCTTTTGTGCAAAAGGTCAGATTTCCGTGCTGTCATTACAGCACACATTAAAGATGCTGTCTGGAACGTTCTCAAATCATGCTGGGATAACATGGATCATCAGGTTCCACACAAACTCTGGAGTCCGTGCCAGTTTGAGTGCATGCTGTCATTAAAGTAAAAGAGCATTTTTCATTCCATATGTTATGCCGAAAACATAATTTGTAATATTAATCACATTATGCTATAAAAATACAAAACCAGTGCATTTGTGCAACTGGCCTCAGAGATGTGTATATTGTATATTTAGAGCTGGTTTAAAACAAAATTTGAAAAATGGGAGGATCTTCCCAAATGGTTTGCGAATTTGGCTGGTGAATGGGACACCTGTACTGGTTAGTGCCAGCTCTCAGCCACAAAGGCCAGTATTGTCCCTCTGTTTTGCTCTGGCTTCTCTTTACCAGCTGCCAGCCCTCATCCCTGTATGCCACACGGATGCCACACGCGCCCCAGTGGAGCTGTCACTCAAACTCCACCGGGGTGGAGGGGAGGGGTTTGGAAATGGGCAGTATGAGATGGTGAGGAGAAGTATTTGGAGTGTAATTATTTTTGAAAGATATTGACGCCCCTCTGTAATTTCACCTCTAACGCTCGTGTTATTTCTAACTACGAAATGGACTGTATTAACCCCTGCCATTTTAGTCGTCTTCTCTCCCAGGGCTCTCACGCAGAGCAGCCTCTCCACAGAAGCGCCTCAAAAGAAGCATCTGCTGGCCTTTTCACAGCACCCGGTCTTCCTTTTAACAGCAAAACGATAGAGCGCAATTTTTCATCCTGTCATGTAATGAGTGAGAAACGCTCGCAAACTGATTACCAGGGGAAGGACTGTGACATTTTCATCGCGAAGGGTTTTTTTTCGGCGCTTGATGTGTTTTCTGGTTGAATGTCACTACGGTGCATCACAGTTTCCACTTCCATAAAAAGGAAGGGGGGGGGTGCTATTTTCCCCGCACCTCCTCCAAAAATCTTCACGAAATGTGAGTCATTTCAATAGACCACGACACATAAACATGAAGCAGTTTGTGTACGGTTTGCTGTGGTTTTGTTTGTGAGCATGTGCATCCTTGATCAGTTTCCACCTTCAGTGAGGATTTGAAAAGAGAGAGGGTGTAAATTGGAAGTTGTTTTGGGATGCAGACAGCCCCTGACTTTCTCCTGCGCCGCCTGCCACACCTCAGAGTTCCGCACTTTGCATGGCAGAATGGGTTTTTGTAATAGAATTCTCCCTGCAAAGAAGGTTAATTACGTTTCCTCTTTTTTTATCTCCTGCTGTTTTCTTCTACGTCTCCATCTTTTCTACTCTCTCTGTCACTCTTTCTCCATCTCTTTTTCTGTTAAAAGTGGAAAAAAGGCATTGTTAAAAGTACAAGAGGAAGCAATGCATTATGGGTAGGTGTGATTGTAATATGGTTGGTGTGTTATCATTTAAAATATAAATATCATTATCATTTGAAAACATAACATTACAAGTTTAATTTGATAAACTTTAAATATGAATTACAAATTGCTTCACCACTGTGAATAGAATGGGTTAGTATGGACATCTACTAGCGGACCAAGTCTATTGGTGTATTGTACTTTGTATGTTCCAAGCAATGATGTGGGTTTTGTTAAAACGTGTTTATCAACAGGTTTATCAGTGTGGTTGCCTGTTTTGCGCCGCAGTATAGCACCATCATGAACACTTTCATGGCCTGACATTCTCAACGGCTGAGGCCCACCACAGTTGCAGATACTTCCATAAAGTTCATAAAGAGAGTCTGTCTCTTCAGTTTTATAACATAGCAAGAGTCATAAAGCCCGTCTGTCTTTGATCCTTCGCCTCACTCTTTCTACCAGCGGAAATCACATAATGGCAGAAAAGGACACCAACCATGTTGCTGTCAGGTCCTGCTCAGAGCTAGTGGGTTCTTTCAAGATTAGAGCGAGTGGGAGTACTACCCATTTAAACCTACAGGGGGCGTCATCTCTCAGAAAGCCCAGCAGCTCACCAGAGGGCATGAAGAACAGGATTTTCTGTGTTTTTTAGGCTACATGACTGTGAACCCAAAGCGCTGCAAAGCCTGTAAAACTTTCAGCATTTGCTTTAGTCCTTAGTTTACTGCCTGAGGAGGGTCTAACTTTTGTCCATCTGAAAACCCTTATACCAAGTCTCCTTGGTAACCAAGTACACTAACTTTTTAAAACTTCAATGGAAAATTGTTAGTCACGGTGAAAATGATTTCAGTGTGAGGGTAGGATTATTTGTGTGACACTAATGTGTGTAATAACTGATAAAAATCATTTTCACACAAATATGTTGGATAAACATTTGAAATTAAATATATAAATGAACAAAGTAGAGGATCTAATCCAGTAGTCTAGAAAAAGCAGACCAGTGGACATGGGGATTACGTTCTACGTATTATGATAGTGAACGTAGCTCAGAGATTATCCCGAGTTTAATCAACCCGTTTCATGAGCTTACATAGATATTATAAAGCACAACTGATTAAGTCATTGAGAGAAAACAGATCAAATATTTGACATGACAAAGAATCATTTATAAAGAGCGTCAGCGTTCTGATTATTTATGACAGAAAAGAACAAAACTGTGAGGATAAATGCCTGATTTATTTTTGTCTTATTCTTAATTATACTTCTGAGTGCTTCAGTGAGGTTTTCAAGCACAGGTACAGATGACGTGTAATATTTTATATTTATGAAGCATCTGCATAATATAGATAAGGCATTTAATTTCCCGAGCTGCAAAAGCGTTCTCCATTTTAATATGAATTATTTCACATTTTGCTTAGCAGTTTGATTTCTAAATGCTTCATTTTTACAAATATGCCAATTTATGTCTTGAGGGTGTCTTGAGAGGGTTTGTTTCGCATGTTCATGAGTATATAAACACTTTATGAAAGACAGCTGAGAAAACATATCAATACACCCTCGTAAGTACATACTGAAGTGGTCGAAAACTTTCATAAGGCAGAAACAGCGCAGTGTCAAAAATATAGTTTATTGTTGTGATATGAAATGAGTTTGAATGTCCAAACTCCTCAGAGCTTTGTTTTGTCAGAGCAATTCATATCTCTGAATAGCTGTTTTGCTGGGGATTTAATAAAACTTGTTTATTTATGAAATAACCACGTTTTGGGTTAATCCACAGAATTAAATGCTTTATAGATGAAAGGTACTATTTTGTATTTGTTTTCTCTTTTTATTTGGAGCTTGATAGAAGCGAACCAAAAGATATTAATAACTGAATAATAAGTAATAAGTATATACCATCATGATGTTTTTTTTATTTACCAACACATTGATGGATAATCTATTTAGTTAATGCACTTTGTAGCTAACAAATCCCATGAACACCATATTCCTGTAATTATATCACTAATTAATTAGATTAAACATCTGTCTGCTGTTAAAGTATGCAAAGCAGTTAGCGGAAGCAGTTTATTTGTATTTCTCTGTGTTTTTTGCAGTCAATTGATTGATCTGTAAATACCATATAGCATCGCTGATCCTTCTCAATACATTACCCTCAATCTGTGACCCATTCAGGCTTTTACCCTGATGTTGTGCAGTCCCTGGAGATCAACCGAAGCACACTAGCTACACCTGAATCCCTTCTTAGGCCTGCCATCGACCAGCACCCATTCTCAGCATCAGTGCTAACCTGGCTATGCATAAGCAATATCCGCACGCAGTCCTCTGAAAACCTCCACAGAGATTTTATTGGATGTTGAAGTAGCAAATGAATGTTTTACAGTTGGTTTGTCTGATCAGTTAACTACAAGCTGTTGCTGTATGTAGTGGCACATGGGAGAGTAAAGTGT
>JAZGTJ010015574.1:0-13273 GCA_036877575.1 Botia almorhae | reverse complement strand
CTCACACCTTTATGTATTTCAGCACTTTTAAATTATATATCGCCATGATGTTACACCTAAGGGGTTTGTTACTGTGTACAACTCTCTGCTTGTTCTGTGTCGCTCAGAAAACTCCACAGAAAGTTCGCGGTTTGAGAGGTCATGTGACATCTCTCCGTACCTCTGCTCCTTCTCTGGGTCCTTAAAGTGTGCAGGAACGAGGGAAAAGAACTTGCTCATCTTTATCCAGAGGTCTGACTGAGGCACCCAACCATTGTGGGCGTGTATGGCGTGGAACTTGGCCAACTGCCTTGCGATGTGCCTGTAATAAATTCAAAATGTACGTTATATACAGTAAGAGAAATGGATGGATACCATTTCTCCAAGTACTTGGATACTAAAAGTACTCAAAGGGATTAAATGAAAAAGTACTAAACGCTGATGAATGTTGTTGTTAAAAAATGAAACAAAAAAAAATGCAGCTTCAAAGGGGGTGCGAAGTTTATTGTGTTAGATATGCAGGTATTTTAAAGCCGGCTTTGTGTGAGGAACAGACTTAAATGTGAGTCTGAGTCACTTACTGAGTCGCTGAGATATTGATTTGAGTTAGGGACCGTGAACAAAATCCGTCTCATTCATAAACAACTCATTCAGGCGGCCTTAGTGAACTGAATTAAAATATTTATTGATAAAGAACGTCAAGCCCTTATTGAAGCTTCAAAGCATTTTATAGCTTGTTCCCTTGAAGCTATACAGCTGCTAACACAGTAGCCACATTGTCCCAGGGAGGCCTGGGACAGTTTTGCGATGAGTCACCGCTTGTCTTAAAGGAATACAGGGTGAAGGTTACATGACCAGCATCTGGCTGGCTGGAGGTCAATGTCAGTGTCTCTATCTCCGTCACACTAGTTCAGAGAACTAGTGTAACTCAGTCAGTTAGCTTAGCTTCACACGGGGCAACAATAATCTGGCCCCAGTCTGACAATAAAGAAAGCCTGTTTGTTGATGGTTTGTTGACTGTGCAAGTGACTGTTTCCCACCTGAAGATGGCAGGGCTCCTGATATGTTCAGGCTCCAGGGCCACACCCTGCAGAAACTCATAGCACAGGCCGTTGTTAAAGGTGCAGTAGAGGCGTGGCGCGCACCGATGGGCCTGGAGCACCCGGAAGCTCTTCACCTCGTTCTCGCGGTCCACGAACAGTTCCGTCTTGTTTCCGTAGACGCGCACGAGGACCACGTCCTGCATGGACCCGCCGGCGTAACATCCAATCAGCTTGTTCGTAATGCCGTCCGTGAAAGTCTGCAGAAAGAGGAATTGACGTGGAGATTGAAGTTATCAGCTCGCGCAGATGGTTTGAGGTCGATCGCCGTCACATGCTCTCTGGCCAGTTCCTGTTCTATTTATCTGAGTCAGCTGACCAGAAACCTCACACTTCAGAAATGCAAATTTGGAACAGAAGAATAGCAAACCAAATATTTATAATAAAATATTTGCCAGACCAAGTATTTCCTTTAAGTTATTTTTTGCCTTTGGTGAGCGATAGAATTACAGCGGGGGAAAAGATTAGGGGGCGGGATTTGAACTCCGGCCCCTTTTGATGCTACTCCACCATAGGTCAGAGCGCAACCCATGAGGCCACGGCACCAAAACTTTCTTAATATATTTTAATATATAAACGATTATATTCCACTGGTGTTTGACAGCTTGGTAACAAAACACACTTAGCCACACCTTAATTCTTGTAAGGTGTAACGACTTAGGTATAGTTTATTTTAAACTGTTGCCAGAAAAAGCACACTCCATGTGACAGAGCCAAGCAAATTTGCATTGTCTAACTAATGTAAATGATGCGTGTTTGGAAAGCTAAGCATTCCAGGGCACAATCGTCGGCACTCTGTGGGACTGAATGACAGTGGGCGGAACGTCAGGAATTTGATTTCTGCCGGCATCAGAGGGGTCTGGCATGTGCTGAGCACTCCGTTTTGTTTCAAGTTCATTAAAACAACAAAATGCAGATCTTATTCTTGCTTTTCCACATGCAAGCAAATCACACCCGTATCGACTCTGTTTATGCAAGGAAATGAGTCTTAAACAAGAATAGTGTTACAGATCGCTGACTTTCTATCTGGATTGAGACTTTTATACTTGTGGTTTTACACTGTCATGAGGTAGTCAGTTTATATGTAGCTTTTAATGAACCGAGTTAACTAAGTTAAGTGGAACATATCGCCATTGCCAAAAAACTGTGTGATGTTAAAACAACTATAATAATCCTTTCCGCTCTGGTAATGAAAGATTTATTACCATACAGTCATAACTCATAAAGCACCAATTTCCGAATGGAATTTGCCATGTTGATATTTCAATTATAGGGCGTTTGATCTATTACGCAGCACCTACAAACTTGGTTTAAGTCGTCTCCAATGGCACAGAGCAAAAGAAAAGATTCCTATCTCCATAGTACTGAGCACCAAGGTGACAGAAACCTGAACCGCCACATTGAAGATCATTAAAGCTGTCGTCAATAGCCAACGCATGCAGGTTCTTGAATCACTGAAACTGGTTCCAAGAAAGTCTAAGACAAGTCAAGTGCGAGATCCAACGCCATACAAACATCAGGAGAATGATTAGTCATATAAATGCTTGTACATTGGCAGGTTCTTGGAAAAGTCCGAAGAAGGTAGTTCTGAGAAATGGGTTATTCAAACACTCGAGCTGGTTTTTACATTTGTGAAAGGTCTCCTAATGTAGTCTGGATTCTTCTCATCTCTGGTTTTTAATGATGTATGTGCACTGTCACAGTTTCATTATTTAGCTGGATTGCAAACAACCTCCCAATGTAAGAATCCCACGCAACTATTAACTTAAACTAATTTTAGAAATGAAGAATGTTGTATGGTTGCAATTACGCAAACGAGGGAGGAAAGATTCCAAAATATCTTCTTTCTACACATTGATATTTTGTTTGTTTGTTTTACAAATCAAAACATCAAATATTAAATGGAGTGGCCCGAACCATATACGGGACTCCTTTATAATATTTACAGTAAAAGATAAGACCTTGTTATGGTCATAACATCCAAACTAGGACACAGAGATTTGTTTATTAAACAACAGCAATTATTAGGTTTGCATTTCAAATAAATTATGATGCATAATTTAACTTCACCATAATAAACCAACTTTTAGCTGCCAAATGCTTCAATGTTCACTAATTACTTAAGTCGTAATTACACATAAATTAACTATTTTTTGTTTTGCTTAAGGATATGGCATTTTAAAGCCACAAACGAAAGCGAGGTCAAAAACACCAACACACCAGTATTCCATCCAACTCATGGACAGTAACGTATATCCATAAGCTACAATGTGTATGAACCTACTGGGATCCACCGCCCACACATTTCCCGTTACAATTTTACTCGTACAATTTCCTCTTACCACTACACCTAATAGCGAACTTCGTATCGTATTGCGTGCATTTGTTGCAAGCATTTTGTTGCATTAAGGAATGAAACAAATTCTTATGAATAAGCGCATTAGAACAGAATTGCGTTGACAGCTCGCGTTGGCTGGCGGTGCGTCTCTGCTGAGCGCCATGGTGCCGATGCGTCCATCTGGTGACGCAGCTCAGGATCTGAAGACTCAGATCAGCGTTCTGCATTATATAACGCGTGTGAAACCAGCTGCTGGCAACGCATGGCGGCTTTTTGCGACATTAAGAGCGGTCGATTCGTAAGCAACGGGAAACGGCACGGGAATTACCTTCATTTTGACCTCCGAAGGTTTCCAATGGGGTCTTAGCGTCTTGATCAATTTCAGCGCTCCGGCTCTGTAGTCGTGCTCGTCCACCGTCACGTCTAATTTAGGAACCACCGGCGCGCATTCGGGGACATGAATGTAATTGGCCATTATTTGAAACGTTTGCTTTTATTGTTCTGACACCGGGGACGTTGCAGACGACGGGTGGAAGATTCAATGAATGCGATCTAGTAAAGCTGGGTGCGGATTTAAGATCAGGTTCCGTACGGTTACGCCTCCAATGAACACGTTCGAATGATTCGTTTGAACCGATTCGTTTAATGACTCGGTTCAGTTGAGCGTATCGACTGTAGTAACTTGATTTGGGCTGGAAATTATGGGGAGCGATCATTAATGTTGCTGTACTGTCTCAATAGAAAATGTGGTGATTTCATTATTGTATTATTAATTGTGTTTTACCTGAGCGATGACTCCGTGAATCGGTTCGTCCTTTGGAGCAAACTGTCCGAACGAATCAAATCTCTGAAATGAATCAGTCTTCCAGCTCTTGTAGATAATCCCACCCCTGTGTGTTGAGACTGTCGCGGTGCATGATGGTACTATATGACTCACAAGTTGCTTTGCATTTGTATCTGTAAAGCTTTCAGCGTTACTGTGTAACTGGGTGAATACTGAATCGCTGTTTGCTTTTATGTTTTCAGGTCATTGACCGCAAATTGATCGTTTGTGCACACTGTTCAAAGCCGTTTGCAGGATTTAAAATGGTTCTTATCAGTATTTTCAAATAGACATGAAATAAAAGGTTTATGCATTTTCAGTGGGTAATTAACTAAAAAAATGATTCCGAATGATTGTATTATTGAATGATTGAAAATTATTTTTAACAAAGAATCGAAAAAGTTTCAAAGATATCAAAGAATCGTTAAAGAAAATAATTTATAGACAGATATTAAAAGGTGGGTGGTTTCGTTAACGGACAGCTCTTTATATTATGCAGATCTACATATTATAACTTAATTTTTTCAAGTTATTTGTGTTTGTTTGTTTGTTTGTTTATTTTGTTTATTTGTGTTCATTTGTTTATGTTCCAGCATATTCTGTGGGCCTTTCTGGAAATTTCTCCCAGGTATATGTCCCATGCCACTGTAAGTATCATGAGATTAGAGAGGATACGTCAGTTTACCATCCCTGGATGTTATGTAACATCAAAGTTTTGACAAATTGAGATTCGGACCCAGTGTTTCAATCTGGATGTTTCTATGTAAAACATTCCTAGCCGCATCCTGTCCAGGTGTCCACTGAGGAGGGGAAAAAAGCGCAATTCAGATTTCATCCTGTGCGTAAATTAAATATATACAAGGGCGAATCATGGCTCAAAAGTTCGCTTCTTAACATCATTGCATTTAAAATTAAAATATTCAAACACATTACAGAAGAGGTACAAACGGGCTAGTACTCACTTAATGAAGAATCACGAAAATGAACAAGATACGTAAATTTTTTCTACCAGGTTATAATAAACTGGTATTGTTTATAAATTACCCTAAAATCTATTTCTGTATTTGTGTTTATTCACAGTTTTATATCATATGACATTCGACTTAATCCAATAATACATTTGAGACGTCTCTGATAGTTGATAGCACATCACATGACCCGTTTCTGACCAATCCCGTGTCCTCGCAGACCGGAAATGACGCATGGTTTTCACACTAGCGCTTCCATTATGTTCCTGTATCCTTAGCGAGGGTTCGAGTGTAGCTCGCATCCACACAGTCTTAAACACACGAGTTGCACTTTGTGTAGCCTGTGGCACAGCACTGTTGCTGGGATCATCCCCGACACCTATCTGGCCACAAAGCGCTGTCTTTATAAGGTAACGATTGATTTCCAGGCTAGCCAAGCTTATGTTAGCCAGCACATATGTTCTGTTGAATGCATGGTGCATGCGGTTTTTAACTATTTTAAGATCTGCGTTGCTGTGTAAGTCTAAGAGCCAACGAGAATTGGTTCTTATATACCTTTACGCCTCCCCAGGTCTTCAGTGAGTATGGCTATGAGACAGACTCCTCTCACCTGCTCTGGTCACACCAGACCTGTTGTGGATCTGGCGTTTAGTGGAATAACTCCTTATGGATATTTCCTTATTAGTGCTTGTAAAGGTATGTTTGTCTCTTTATTTTGGAATCCTAGTGGTTCTTTTGCTAGTAAAAATAAATTGTAAGTGCTTTTAAAGAGATGCCATGTTTGAAGTAAGTTCAATAGCAGGTGGGGTTCAGAATCTTGGATAATCTTGGATATCTATGTTAAATCTTTATGTGCAATTTTGTTCCATTCAGATGGCAAACCTATGTTGCGCCAGGGGGACACGGGTGACTGGATCGGGACATTCTTGGGTCACAAGGGTGCTGTGTGGGGTGCCACCTTAAATAAAGAAGCCACAAAAGCAGCTACGGCTGCAGCAGATTTTACAGCGTGAGCGCAAGGACCTACATAACCAAATTTGGGTGCAATCCAACGAAATGGATATTAGTTTAAATAGCTGTGATCGTGCCTTTATAATGTTTATCAATTTCTTTTGCCCCGGGCAGAAAGGTGTGGGATGCTGTCACTGGAGATGAGGTCCTCACCCTGGCCCATAAGCACATTGTGAAATCTGTGAACTTCACACAGGTAAGACTTGGGTCCAAAACAATAATGATGTCATCTCAATGATGTCACTTGTGTTTATTATGGCATATAAAGGCACGTTCATGTGACTCTGTGTAATATTATCAGTGATGTGTTTGCTTCACCAGGACAGTAACTATCTCCTGACTGGCGGGAATGATAAAATGCTGCGCATCTATGACCTCAGCAAACCTGAAGCAGGTATGTAGCTGACCTGCAGCTCTACTAGCATGATGCTAGTAACGCCAAGGTCATGGGTTTGTTCCCAGGGAATGCACATACTGATAAAATGTATATCTTGAAAGCGCTTTAGGTACGTTTATTTAGGTAAATGTAAAATGTGGACTGATTATTTCAGCGATTCCTGTTATAATGCCAAAAATAAAACGATGTAAAAGACTACATGGTGTTTTTATTGCAGACCCCCAAGAGATTGCAGGCCACACCTCTGCAATAAAGAAAGCCTTATGGTGTAACGATGACCAGCAGATTCTCTCGGCTGCCGAGGACAAAACTATCCGGTGAGTGTGCGACACGGTGAATGCCATTGAACCTTGTGGTGGACAGCTTTGACCACCACTTATGCAATTTCGAGTTCCATGTCTCCGCTTTTTTGCATCAGATGTAATAAGCAAATTCTGTGTCGGCTTGAATTTGTGTGTACGTTCATGTGTAGGCTGTGGGACAAGAACACAAAGGAGGCAGTGAAGACTCTTTCGTTCGAGGCGTCTGTTAGCAGCATGGAGTACGTCCCTGATGGAGAGGTTCTTGTCATCACTTATGGGAGAACTATTGCTTTCTACAATGCCCACAGGTAGATAGAGGCTCACTTTCTGCATGTCGTTTTTAATAGAAGCATTTACTTAATGCCTAAATGTAAAGTGTGTTTGTATTACAACCGACCTCTAATCCAGCGTAGCGTGCAAAGGTTACCTTGGGAACCGCATGTCCATAAATGTACTGACAGCTGATCGTGCCAAGCTTCTCAAGCTGATCTGTTTTCTTTAGTTTGGATCTGATAAAGACTGTAGATGCTCCGGCTTCCATTCACTCGGCCTCCCTGCATCCCGAGAAAGACTTCTTTGTTGCTGGTGGAGATGATTTCAAACTCTACAAATACGACTACGGCACCAAGGAGGAAATGGGTGAGAATAAGAACCTCACACGATGCTTGTGTTTGAGTGACTCGCAGTTCATATATATGTACATATATGATCATATGAAGCAAACTGTGTGCGTCTTCCCTTCAGAGTCATACAAGGGTCACTTCGGGCCTGTACACTGCGTGCGGTTCAGCCCTGATGGGGAGCTTTATGCCAGTGGATCAGAGGATGGGACGCTGCGTCTGTGGCAGACTGCTGTAGGAAAAACATATGGCTTGTGGAAATGTGTTTTGCCTGGTGAGTTTATCTGGCCTGGCTTGGTGGATCAGTTGTACTATTGGTCCTTACTTCTGATTGGTGGGTTGTGAGGGTGTGAGATTTTAACAATTAAAACAATGGCCTTTAGATACATAAACTGTTCAGCCATAATGTCAATGTGTAGCAACTTGTCAAATATCATCTGGGTTTTAGGGCTGCTGTTATTGGTGTTTGACTATTTGAAAGTTCCTTGTAGGTCAGGCTTCTTATAAATGAGCCTTTTTAAGTAAAAGCGTATGTCAGATGAATAGATGTAAACGTTATTTGTGTAACCAGTTCACACCAGTTCAACCTCTGTCCGTTACAGAGGAACTGGCGTCCGAGAACTCTGAGGTACTCTACTGCCCTCCAGCAGAGATCAAGGCCTGAGTGTGGAGAGTGACAGAAGAAGCCAAAGGAGGAGAGGTCAGGGGACGGGATGGGTCAGGAAACCACACCCCAGCAGAGTGCTGTGCCACCACCCTTCTTCACTTGAGACGGACCGTACTGCCGAGCATGACTTTGGAGCGTGGCGACTGACCAGCGAAACACGCGCACGTTGTGGAAATGAGCATCAGGTGATCGCGGTAGAGCTGAGGGTACCAGCGCAAACGTTGACCCTGCAGCTGCCCGCTTTCTCTCTGATGCCCACGACACAGCGCTCGGCTACTTTATACAGCAGCACTGTGATCACCTTGGTTCAAATGTTTCGTTTTTTTCAGCGCTACAACGTTTTAGTAGATTCGTTTCTGTACAGGGAAATATATGCAACGGCTCGTTGAATTTGATGACATCACTCAGTGGAAGTGGTCTTGAGGAACGCATTGTTCGAATGTTACTGGTATTGTGAACCTGTGGTACATGGTTTCCCAAATGGAGAACTTAAATGCCGGCAAATGTGTTAAGCTTAAAAGTGACTTAAGTTCTGTAATCATTTTGTCTTTTGTTGCAAGATGACAAGTTGTATAATTTGGCCAATAAAATGTTGACGTACCTTTAGACATCTGTAACTATTTTATAGTTGTATTTTCTTTTAAATCTAATCATACATGATTTCAATTATGATGCTCAAAACGCTCATTATTTTAATGCTATGTTTTGCACTTCAGTCTGCCAGCAAATGTCCTTTTTTTAGGTCCACAAAATGAGTTTATGGCTTTCTCTTGCTTGTAAAAGTCATGCTAAAGTTTAAAACACACGTAGTGGTAAATCTACCATGAACAGGCGCTTTGATTTGCTTAGCCCGCGAACTCGTCGGCTGCGGTTTTAAATTTTGCGTATCAACCAATCAGCGCGCTCCTTTCTGCGGCACGCATCCAATAGGGGTCTCTCTTGTAAGACGGTCTCTTATCGCGTGAAAGAAATCCGTCTCAGCCAGCGAAGTGTCCTGCTTAGTGCTCAAGCCAATAGCGCTAGTATACAGAGGAGTAGACATGTCGTATTTTCTGGACGACCCCTCTGCGCTAACTAAAGATAAGCTTAAAAGCGCACTACTGGCCCACAATGTGCCTCTGCCGAACGGCGATCAGAAAAAGGACGTGTATGTGCAGCTATACCTGCAGAATCTGACCGCGCAAAACAAAAAGAGCAGCGACCCTCCAGAGGTCTTCTCCAGCGACGAGGAGCTGCCTCCAGCCCCGGTGGTCTCCAACAAGAGCCGCTCTGGAAGGGTGAGTTGATCCTGGACGCGCTTTTCATTAGTTGTGGCCCCTGGACTGTTCAAAAAAGTATTTAATTAGCACTTAAAGCAGAATAACTTAAGTAACACGGGGAGGTTGCAGAACTTAAAGCAAAACAAATAAAATCCCGAAAGAATATTTTTAGATGTAGTTTCTTTAACAATGATGTCTCAAAGTCCAGTGATGATTGTTTTGATGTAATGTGACGCATCTAATAAGACGCGCCGATGATCAAGTCGTGCGCCGCAAAGTGTGTTTGTTACAGTAAAGCAGTTAAAAAGATCAGAGTGAGTTATTGTCGTAAGTGTGCGCAGTGCTGCGCATGTATCAATAAAAACAAACCGGCATGCTGCTGGTAAGTATTACTAGTCGCCTGTGCTAGTATTACTATGCTAGTGACCGACAGTTTCCCATTTACTGCTGCCCCACGTAGCTATGAAACTGAAAGAGTAACGATTATAACAGCTGCTCTTCTGAAAGGCTTTGGTACCTTAACAGTCAGATTTCCAGTCATTTTAACAAAATATCTATTTGCAAAAAGATGCTTCTACCTAATTCTACAATATTAGATTTTTTAAACTTTTTTTCAGAGAAGTGATGAAAACACTGCCCCTCCCCCTTTACTTTACCTCCCCCTTTACTCGCCCAAGTTTTGTCATTATTGGCTGTAGAATTTAATATTTACCAAATGTTTGCAGGTTATCTCCTTCAAATCTTTGTGTTGTTTTTCCCTCAGGAATGAGGGTGTGTTCCACTGTTGCCATTATTAAGAGGCTGTCCACTGTAAATACTAGACTGTTTTGGTTAATTCTGGTTGATCTCAATTCTCCGTTTACCCAGCAATACCTAATTACGCACAACTAGTCGTTGTATATTTAAAAATAAGAAATATATAAACTGCACTGTACTACAGTGCCAGTAAATGAGGTATTAGGGCCTGTTGTTGTGAAATACTAACTCTTATTTACTGCATTAAAAAAATATATATCTACCTGGTATACCTATATTTTATACTTGGTATACCTACCAGGTATAAAATACTGTCGTATTTATAAACGTATGCAAAGCGATTGGAAAGTTAGACAGTCATTGGCTCTCACATCATAAGTCTGTGAGTCGTAAGATAACACATGGCTGTTTTCATAGTGGGTTTGGTGCCTTTATTGAGGAAATACTGTCTTGTGAAGAGAATTTTGTGCTTTGGCTGCCAGATGTTTTTGTTCCTCTTTGGTTCCCACTTATCTTTCAGTAAGCTCAGGAATGCATGGCACAAATCTCTGCTATGTTTAAATTACTACGCATGCCATAGTTTGGTGCAATATGCGATTCACACATCCTGTGGTCCTTGTAGATATTTGATCTCATGTTGAATTCTTGAACTTATTCACTTGAATGGACTGGAACTGCATTCTCACACAGCTTCAGCCAGAGTCAGTCATGCTCGTTTGCGTTCCAATAAAGCTGTTTAGCTTTGGGTGTGACGCAGAAGCCACAATAGAGCAAAATGCGGGTTACCAGCAGCTTGTCTCATTATTGTAACATTTTAAAGCAGTGGTAAAGCTATGAGCGCAGATGGTGTACTGTTCGCTTTGATGTAAATTCTCAGACTTTGGCTCGTGTCACAGAAGTTCACAAAATAAACGAGTTTTTGTGTATTGTAACTGAACAGTTTTTGTTCACGGGACGCCATTTTACGCGCGACTTGTGCTGAGCCTGATGTTTGCAGATGTTTTGGGAATGAGGGTGTTGTACGTGCACAGAGGAAAGGTTTCCCCCCTCCTTCCTGCTGGAATGTTGTGATTATGAAAGTGCTTTTTTGAGTAGGCAGCGTTTCGGATCGGGCCCCTGTGAAGGCCTCTGCAATGAAACTTGAGCACATAACATGTTCTCTCCCCCTTCACTTCACTGTTTGCATCATTTCGCATGGAATTGTGGACCGTGGCTTGACTCCAGGGAATGTGGTTGGATTTGCATCAATCGTGCAACGTCGCACTCATCAAAAGTTTATGTTGCATTCTCGCAACCTCTATGTGCGAAAGCACCATCATTGTCTGCAATTTGCAGAATCATCCAATGTAATAAGTTAGTTCTTGTTGTGGTCTGTGTGTACTTGGTTTGAGTGTGAATGGCACCAACGTTGATCCAGATTAAAGTTCGCTTCTAAAACGACAGGCTAGATCTTGAAATTCCATGCTCATGATTTTGATGTTAAACTCCACCCAGTTGCCTCTGAGCTGTTTGTCATGTGGTTATAGCTTTTATGGGCAGTGCCTCAGTTTGAGATTATGGCCTGGGGGAGACTTTTGGACTGTACTTTAAGGAATGTTTCTGAGAAAGCAGAGAACTATTTCCAGGCCTTTAGCTCAGGTGTGTAATCACGAGCCTGCAAGACATGTTTAGACACCTGTTGCGGCAACAAGTGAAATTAACCGCCCTTGACGACGACATCACATGCTGTACAACAGGTTTGCAGTATGTGCATGCATTAAAATAGCATGCAAATAATACACTGATAAAGATTAACCACATGATGCTACGGTATATTAATAGAGATAACACACTTCTCTTCCTCACAGAAAGCCACTAGGAAAACAGACAAAGTTCGTCCGGAGGAAATCAGTGTCACAGAATTGACCAACGAGGGTTTAAAAGATCTGTTGCTGAAGTACGGTTTGAATGCCGGACCCATCGTAGGTGAGGCGCTTTTAAGATCAAAATGTAATAACCGTTAACATCTTGCGGAGAAATTATTTGCAGATAATGTAATCTTATGTTAGCTTATACATTATGTTGGCCCCAAACTGTATTTAGACAGCAACACTTTAAATTGTATGAGTATCATTACATTAGACAACAAAATTTATATGTATATACATTTCTGTCTGTTTATATATAATTATGTATAAATGCATTTGTATGTTTTTCTTATCATCAGACCTACTGTAAACTGTTGAGTAATAAACAACCAAAAACAGTCACAGAATCTTGAACAACATTAATTCTTTATTTAACTTGCGATTTAGGGCATAAAGTAACATGTTTTAAAGTGACCACCCAAAATAATCTCGTCCTGCCCCTCAACACCTAAAAGAAGATTTTAGTTCTGGAACAACCCGCAGTATTACTGTGGTTATCAGTAAATCAGCAGTTTCACCAGGCATGCAGCCTTGCATGTTTTTCTGCTCTGGTCTGAATAGTTTCAATGCCCTTAAATAGATGTTGGAAATTCTTCAGATGATGTAGTTTAATAGATTTTCACGGTTTGCATATACGGAGAGACAGATATAATCTCGTGCCTTTCATTCAGAAAAACATTGAAAGTTTGATGTATGTCATGCTCTGTATAATGTTGCCGCACTGACATTTCTCGACCAATGTCTCAACAGCGTCCACGCGGAAGATCTATGAGAAGCGTCTTCAGAAGTTGTTGGATCAGGGGCCTCCAGAGACAGTGGCCCCTCCCTCAGAGGTGTTGCAGACCGACGGAGGCCAAAATGGCAACACAGATTCAGACCAGTACAGCGACAAGGAAGAAGGTAACAGACGAGCCCTTTCCTTCATTGGAGCGTCTTTGTTTTGTGCAGTTAGATGTTAAAAAGCTCTTTTGCCTGTTCATCAGAAACCATAGCGCCAGCTCCAGTGTTCGTACCCGACCCTGAACCAGAGGTGGAGGCAGAACCAGTCCCGGTTGTGGCAAGACCAGTCAGGAGCAGAGGGAAAACACCCGTGACCACCAGAACACGCAGTGGCCTGCACAACAGGGTGAGGAAGAAATGAAATCT
>JAZGTJ010015573.1:0-13273 GCA_036877575.1 Botia almorhae | reverse complement strand
ATTATCTGAATAACTGCAGGCTTTAGTGACATTAATTCCCTGTATTAGTTTGATTTTCATACAGCTTGTTCATTCTGAAAGGCGAATGAATACCGGTGGATTAATGAAATAGTTTCAGGAATTTCATTTTGATTGAATTCATTTATGTTGGATTCATTTCGTTTTGCAGCCTGGTACCTGTCTGGGCTAATTTGAAAGAGAATTGGAGAACCATTGCTAAAAAGACATAATAAAGCATAAAATATTTTTTTGTTGAGTGGATGCTGAATCATTAGAACAGATGTGTTACATCAAACAATCTTTGGAGTAAGTGATTAAAAGCGTTATGCTTTAACCATGAGCAAGTTTATGCGTACAGTGTGTGTATGTGTTGTTTGTATGCACGCGTTCCTACAGGTGCTTGTGTGTGCCGTGTTTGCAGTTCTCTCGGTTCTGTCTCTTTGTTTTGAGTTCAGATGCTCACACGTTGCTGCTTGATGTCTACCAGATGTGTCAGCGTTCTGCTACATAGCGGTTCATTAGGCTAATTAATAAACACGTAACCAGGTGCTAACACCTTAAAGTGACTTTTTAATGAAAGCTGTCAGTTTTAGAAATATAACTTTATGAGGACCTTTAATACCAAAACACATTTAGAAACTTGGTTTAATTTATCCAAGTCATCTTAACAAACTCACAGATAGAAATAGAATAGAAGTTCTTATAAGTTCTATAAAAATGATTCGCTACAGTAAGTGTCCTCATAAAGAAAACCAATCACTGGTTTAAAGCCAGAACATTGACACGGCTGGTGGAGCTGCTTTGGTTCTTCTTTAAAGCTTGGAAGAGCTCCTTGTAGAAGAAGCTTTTCAAAGCTTTCTAAAGTACTTTCTGCTTTCCACTGACAAAACTGAAACTGTATATGAATCTGAAACAAAAGTGTGCCAGGTGGTTTTAAAACAGGGAAGGTGGAAATGGTTCAACATTAATGTGTGTGGTTTGTTGAAGGGCATATGATCTGTGTATCTTCCAGTGGTGATGGAATGAGTGCGTCTGGTTTGATGTCTTAGGGATCACACTGTTTCCATTCAACAGGAGGCCATCATCACTGGACTTTCTTCTGAAACGTCTTACTCCGTAACCGTGGCAGCATACACAACTAAGGGAGATGGAGCCCGCAGCAAAGCCAAGGTCATTACCACTACTGGAGCAGGTACAGTATGAATACTCAGTCGGTTCATGTTAGTCCAAAGAAAATAAATTGTTTACCTTTATAATCTTTCAACATAATAAAGTAAGTTGCTACACTATCTTGCTAATGTCATCAAGACCTTTTTTAGCCCCTCCAATAACCTGTCATATACATTTTTAATTCAATCAATGTTGATTTCACTCCCAAAAATATTACATTACTGAAGTATATGAGTTGTTAATGTCATTTTATATTGAGTATTCGAGTCTGTTAAAGTTTTTAGTGGTTTCCACATCAATGTCTGGTGGCATTGCAGCAGAATTTGCTTTCTGTTTTAGACATACCTTTAACTTCACTCAGATGGTGGAAAAATAGAAAGCTGTAATATATTTTTATATTTGTTACTGAATTGTACCAAAAAATCCTGTATTTTTCTTTGAACCATTTTCCAAATAGGATTCATCCAGCTTAGAATAGGATAGCTTTTGACATTTCAGGATAAGTTCAGGATGATATTGTCTGTAATTTATAAAAAATACAGTAGTTGAGATGAAATAAAATAAGCGAAAGCACTTTTTTAAGCAGGTTATTTGATGTCTAACGATGGTGTGCGCTATAAGAGGTCCAGCGCTATAACCTTCATTTTCGTAATGTCATCTCTTTACTCTGCCTCCCACAGTGCCTGGAAAACCCACTATGATCATCAGCACCACCATTGGTAACACAGCACTGATCCAGTGGCAGCCTCCTAAAGAGATGGTGGGTGAGCTGATTGGCTACCGCCTGCGATACAAGCGTCTAGAGGAAGACACCTATGAGGTCCGTGAATTTTCCCGCACAGAAGACCATTACACTGCCACAGACCTGCACAAGGGCGCCACCTACAGCTTCCACCTGAGCGCCAGAAACCGGGCAGGAGTTGGGGAGGAGTACATCAAAGAGATCATCACCCCAGAGGAGGTGCCCAGCGGGTTCCCCCTCAACCTGCGTGTCGTGGGCCTGACCACGTCCACCACTCGCCTGGCCTGGGACCCCCCTGCACTGTCCGAAAGGAACGGCCGAATCACGAAATATGAAGTTGTATACCGTGATATCAACAGCAAGCAGAACAGCAGCAACAGCACCTCTGACACGCAGATGACCATCCAGGGACTTCGACCAGACACCACCTATGACATCCGCGTGCAAGCCTTTACCAGCAAGGGAGGTGGCCCATTAAGCCCCAGTATCCAGAGCAGGACCATGTCCACATCACCTGGTGTGTGTTTACATTGAATGGCTGTCATAAAAATGGTTAAAAATAGAAGATTGCTTTTATCACTTTGTGTAGTACAAGATATCATTTATCACTGTGATTTGAAGTCATGGCAACGCACGTAATTATAATTCACCTTTGACGTAATCATAATTCACTTTATGCACTATTTTTAGCACACACATTCCCAACCATATTACCTCAGAAATTGTGTTCACACAAGCTCGTTCTCTTTTATCATAACGCATTCGAAATTAAGATGAAATTTCTCTGTCCTCTGCTTAGTCACAGCAGTAGTACATCTAAATCACCAGAGAAACAATGAATGTTATTATGTTACCGCATTACGCACGTTTGCTGCGTGTAGCCAATTTTCCACATCCGTATTAACACAGTGATAAATGTGTCATTTTAGGTGGAATATTAAAAATCCAATTATATTCGCATTGGGGGGCTGTTTTATGGCAAACTGGGAAATTCACCATATGTAATTTACTTGATTTGAAAATGTTCAAGTGGACATGAATGTTGCCCTGAGCTTTAGCTTACAATGGAATTTCAGTACAAATACTAGAGTTTGCTGTTGCCTTTTAAGTAGAGGAGGTACCAGTTACCACCCTTGGTATTGTTCTCAATTACAGACACAAATGATGTATTCTGAACAGAGAGTTTTGAGCAGAATTGTATCCTCCAAAATAGCAAAGATATGCTGATATTCCAGTTTATATATCCAAGTTTTACAGGAATGCAGCCAGCAGCTGAATTTAATACTTTATTAAAAAAAGTGTAAAATATTGTATTGTGAAATGTTCATTTTCTTGTAGTGTCAGGAAAGTACATATAATTTAAAAACTTGTGTGTGTGTGTGTATGTACATACAAGTTATACTTTCAGCAAACGAACCCCAATTTAGATGCTCATGTTTTATTTTTAACATCATTATTAAAATACATCATTTAAACATTGAGTTTAATATGAATAATGTATGTTATAAATACTGTATGTTTATGTCTGTCTCTGCCCAACAGCATTTGCCACAAGTTTTGGTGTTAAAGCTGTAATGAAAACCTCTGTCCTTCTCACCTGGGAGGTGCCAGAAAACTATAAATCCCATGTGCCTTTTAAGGTGAGACCACACAAACATAATCCATCTACTGTACACCTAAACTGGGCTTTATTAGCCCTAGAAAACATTGCACAATTAAAGGTATAAATCTCAAACATAAATATTTGCCTTTTTTTACCTCACAAAAACACTGTACTTCTCTCATTCTGACCCAGAGGATTTGACAGCTGTGGCTGTAAATGTAATCTAAATTATTAGCCATCTTACTGCTGATTCTGTACATTCACATGCGGTTCAGGGAAGCTGCAAGTCACGCTGTAGGTCAGCATGCTGAAACGTTGTGGAAAGTCTGTCGGAACAGTCTCCAGCCTCCATTGAACCTGACAGACTGTCTGCACAGTTTCCCCGCATGCCAGACGTTAGCATAAAACCATAACACCAATATCCTAATGGGATGAGACTGAAACATAGCACACGTTTTCCATCTCTGTCTGTGCGGGTGTATGGTCTGTTCATGCTATCAGATTCTGTATGCGGATTCATTTAAATGTAACTGAATGAGGAATCGCTAACTAAACTTGACATTTTAGGAGGACTATTAGGTTTAGTGAGGCGTAAACCTGAGTGGAAACTGAATCTCTCTCTCCTGCAGATCCTGTATAACCAGCAAAGCGTGGAGGTCCAGGGCAACCTGAAGAGGAAGCTGATCACACGACTGCAGCCGGACACTGATTATTCCTTTGTGCTAATGAGCCGAGGGAACAGCGCTGGGGGTCTGCAGCAGCAGGTGTCCATCCGCACAGCGCCAGACCTTTTCAAAACAAAACCAGCCCTTTATAAACCAGACCAGAGCAGCACTGGCAAACTCACAGTCAACCTGCCCAAAGTGCCCACCACGGCTCCTGTCAGGTCAGTACTGCAGTCATGTGACCTCAGAGGGGGATATCCTGGTAGATGGGAGGGGTCTACTGTCTGGTCTATAAAGCTGAGGTTTATGCAGCCAGATCTGAGTGTTCTGGTATTGTCATTTTGCTCGCTTTTGGTGTGTAATTCATTTCAAATTTGAAAATATCAAAATCTTCTCAATTTGTTTCAGTACACACAAATACAAAATTTGGTATGTAGTTGTTCCACACAAAATCTATATTTTAATGTAACTGTATAAATAAAAATATATAATTACAGTTGCAACATCAAGGGGAATAGTCAACAGTTATAACTCCTGATTCTGCTGCTGTTACATTTTCCTCTGTATAAGCCTCATAAACCCACACGCACACAGTAATGCTGCCCAGAGCTCTGCTCAGGTCAGTGACGCCATGCTTTCCGTTCTGAAATGTAGCTCACACACCGTTCCCATGCAATTATTCCCCCCCCGACACTGAACACTCAGAATCTAGACAGAAACTACCCACCTCAGCAAACAACCAGCCTGCCAACGCTGCACATTCCAGCTGTTTTTTAAACCCATAGTAACGTCATCCTACTATATTTCAACTTTACGTTTGACCTTCCCAAGAAACGCATATATTTCCATCCACCAGAAGGTCCCTGTCAGGCTACAGTGACATCAGCGTGTTTTTGCTTGGGTCTCCAACGTTGCGTCAAGATGGATCGCTTTGAACCAATAGTTAAAAAAGCAATTGTTTACTGTCTTAGTTGAAGGGAAGATAAAGCTGAACCTCTTGATTCGAGACCATTTACCGTTCAACCTGTCATGACCGAGAACACAAACATGTTTTGCTGTTAGAAAACAGACATGGCATTTCTCATGTTTTTACCACAGAGAGCCCATCAATACTGCTAAGTGCTCTTCACCAGAGCGCCAGGCTTTGGGTGGAGGCCCTTCATTTGTTGCACTTTTTGAAAACGTTGCAATAATTTATGCATGAGAATGGGCTCTTATGTTTATATGTAATTTTCAACACTTAATTTTTCATGAATGAAGAGGCAATGAAAGTAAAGTGGAGATCTTGATTCCCAGTCATGCTTTTCTGAAGCCAATTTACGGTCCTTAAAAAGAAATGAAACTAATTTGTGACTGAACCACAAAACTGGGGAATTTCTTCTCTGACCTTTTGGCCATCGAAAAAATCAAAGCCGTATGTAGTGTGGTTAAAAAAAGAAAAATGTCTTCAGACCTTGTTACCAATCCCAGAAGGAGAAATAGGGCTGTGCTCTGGAGTGCCTTCTTTGATTGGTAAAAAGATTACCAGTGTGTTTAGGATGAGAAAGTCTTGGAGAAGATGGGCATTTGGAATGATGTTGATTGATGTGGGATTTCTTGTAAGACACAGCAGTTCGTTCTCCAGTAATGTTGGAGCTCTGCAGCGCAGGGATAAATGGGAGGGTTTGTCTAGGAGCTGATTTTAAAAATGTTTTTTGGCTCAGACACCAGCCAAATTAAAGCCTCAGCCCCATTATGAGTGTCTGTATGCTATTCCTCTGAAGTTACGATTGTCTGTACCACCTGTCTCCTCATTTGTGGTTCACTCACACTCAGAATTTCAAACGAGATGAAATTTAAAAAAAATAGTTTGAAATGATTAATTGACAGTGTTGGCAGCAAAGCACTACAGAAGTAATGCCATTACAATAATGTATTACAATTTGCTGTTAAAGTAATACAACACATTACTATCAAAATTTTGGTAATACTATACCTGTTGCAATCCCAGTAATGCATGTTACAGCGCATTTTAACTCTAAATTAAGATTAATTAATTTACCACTTTACCACATTTAATAATTTTAAGGCATTTCAACATCTGAGGAAAAATCTGCGGGTAAAATAGCATGTCTGTTTTCTGTTACTGGAATTCAATGAGAAGACTGCAGAGATGAATTCCACATTTACGACATGGAATCATTAATGTAACGCATTAAAGTTTAAAGACAACAGTATTGTAATGTAACTAATTACTTTCTAATGACAGTAACTAGTAATATGTAATGTATTACATTTTAGAAGTACTTTGCCTAACACTGTTAAGTGGGGCTATTATTTGGAAAGCAAGTCTATTTTTTTTCTGTACTCATAATTGGAATGGGCCATATTATACGCTTTCAATTTTCCAGCTGTAATCAATGTCTTTCTATGGAATAAAATGACATTTTTTTTTCCAAGGTGCTCTAGTGTAGTTGAGAGAGAGGTTTATAAGCTAAATATATTTCTTTCTGTACAGGTGGTACTACATTGTGGTTGTACCAGTGTCTCTTACATCTTCACGCAAATGGGCTAATCCTGATGAGATGGAGCTTGATGAGGTGAGTTTTTTTTAACATATATTTCATAATATTTTACTTAAAACTTTGTTTGTTTGTTGTTGTTTGTTGTTTGTCTACTGTTGTTACTAAAATCTGTGTAGTGCAAAATGAGTCATTAATATTTTACATCAATCATTTTTGATATCTTCGTTTTATTAGCATATAAAGGGCTTAATTAAGAAACATAATAAACTTCTAAAAGCCACAATTCTCCAATAGTACAGTAAAGACTGTTGTATGTAATGACTATGCAGTCACCTTTCTCTGATCTCTTCCTTAACGTAGCTTTTGGAGTCTACTGAGGGAGCTTTACTCAGGAGACGACGTCACACAGATACCGTTAGGCCGTACATCGCCGCAAAGCTGGATCATCTCCCAGACTCCTTTACCCTGGGTGACGAGAAGAAATACAATGGCTTCTATAATCGTCCCGTTCCTAACAATCAGCCATATCTGTGCTTTGTCATGGCCGAACTCAAGGATCAGTACCCTGTTACCTCCAATGAGAAACAGGTACTCAGCTTTAATGCAGTGAAATTAAGCATACAAATTGTCCAAGGTTAGCAAGTTAGACAACAAATATAAGTAAGGTTAACAGCAAATGGTGCCATGTGATTAAACAACTTAGCTTTTTCTGTTCTTTTGTAAGTGTATAGTTATATTTCTACAAGAACTCAGACAATTTTAAATTGTGAACACTCGTGCACTGATGATTCTGTGAGTCTTGCCAAGGCTGTGTCCTAAAAAGCAATAAAACTCAATAAGCTTTGTTTGTAGAACAAGCATTAGCTTAAACGCCTCAACAGTTTCCTCAGCCCCCCCAACAGCGTTTTCTCAAACAAATCAAAGGAATCAAACTCTGCGCTCTTACAGCCCTGAAAATAATCATAGCTGAAATTTACAGCCTTGATCTCTAGAGGGCCAGTTGGATAAATATTCATCATTTTCTCTCGTGGTAGCGTCAGCAGTGTTTGGCATTTTAAGGCTCTTCTATCTCCTCGGTCGCAGCGGATAGAGCGGGAGAATGGATTTGAGTGGCTGGGCTTTAGGAGCACGGAAGCTTGTCCTGATTCCCTTAAAGCTGAGTCTCAAGTATCCCTAAAGCTTAGGCATTAAACTGTCCTCCATGTCTTATGAAGGGGACAACTTCCATACTCAGCACTTCAAAAGCCCTGGTGCCCCTCCTTTTCCTCACACCATCAACCTCTCTGTGTCTCGTTCACTCTGACTCCTAAGCATTGATTTCCTGCCCCGCAGAGACGGTTGGGATGCACGTGCACGCTTGTTTAATTAATGAAAATTAAAGAAACCCGCTGACAATTTAAGAACGATTACATGAGGATGTAAGGTTTCAAAGAACAAGCCTACGCGTTTGTCTTTTGCTTAAGAATGCTATCTCGGAGGAACACCCAGCGCCCCACATCTTCCACAGCTGCGCCTTGGATTCAGTTCTCTGGTAGCTTTCCTGCTGCGGAGCTGTCACAGAGAATGAATGAACTACTTGGCTGTGAGCTAAGCTCTAGCGCAGGGGCCTTTAGAACAGACGAAGACTAGCCAGAAATAAAAAACAATCCCATTAAGAAAGGGGGTAAAAATAACACTGTGCCACAGTTCTGGTGCTAAAAATAAAGAGGTTCAGTCTCTTTCACTAATAATGATCAAATTTTATATACATATTTATTAACATATTAACATGCAAGCAAATGCACATGAATTTGTTCTTACTCTCGTTAGAATGTTAATGAATTTGGGTCATTTCAAATGAGGAATTGTGAGTCTGCAGTTACTAAACGGCATATTACACTGCACCACTTTTCAGTATGGCTGTGCATCTCTCTGTGTAAACGTAACCTTGTGCTCTCTAAGGGTTACCGACTGAGTGCACATGCAAAAATACCGCCTTTTCAGAACTGTCTTTTTCGGTTCTCGAAAAAGTGTTTAGCACGCAAACTTATCGACCAACCATTATTTCTTTGAGCAAACGTCCATATGCAGTTTTGGCAAACAAATTCACACATGCTTATGGTAATGTATGAGACTGTGTGGTTGGTAATTCCAATTGTGTCACCATCTATCAAAATGGCACAGGTCAGGGTCATGCCCATAGAGGAAGAAAATGTAAAGGAAAAGAGCAAGAAAGATTGTCTTTGTGTGCAAGCATCACCTGAGGCAGATAAACAAGCCTAAAGGCGTGTGAAATCGAGTGATAGAGTGTGTAAACAGAATCAGTTTAAACAAGTGAGGACAAGCAAGCTTGAGATGTTATAAGAGTGAAAGATAGAGAGATGTTTTTTACAGCTGTACAGAAGTCCTAAAGAGAGAGAGAGGATGTTAGAGAGCAGGGCGCGGCATTTTAAAGAAAGTCACATGAGAATCAAGCAAGAGAGAGAGCATCAACTGGCAAGTGAAGTTAGGGAGGGCCTGTGGCAGCCGAGCTGTTTCTGCCAGATAAAGTGTTTACATTAGCAGAAATTCTGCGCTGAGACCACAGCGCAGAGATGTCGTTAACCCGCTCCTCTTCTGCCCGAGGACAAATACCCAACCTTATCCACTGAATGGATTTTGCATTAGTTAATATTCTGGGACTTTTTCAACTTGTCTAAAGCACGAAACACAATAGCTGCTTTTAGCGCATCATACTCAAAGTGTTTGAGGTTGCAGAACCACGGTAGATATCAAGCAATGAAGAGGTCACCACCCTTGATGGTTAGATGCATTTCACCAAAGATACACCCACAGAAAAGATCCAGTACTACAGTAATGTTGTCATGAATAGCACGATAATTAAACAAAATGTATATTTCCAGTACAACACACATACACCCCCATGCATAAACACCCACACTCTTTTAAACCACCACATTAACAGTGAGTGGAGGAGTCTAAGCTAATATCCGTCTGATTTCTTCAATTAATATCTCTGCGCTCTCAAAGGAGTCAGGCTGGGCTGAGCTGAACCAGTGATCCGGATTATAGCGGCCATCTCTGCTGTGACAGGATAGAGCTAGAGTAAGAGGAAGTCAGAGGAGTTTGGCCCTCAGGGAACTGGTGTCCATGTGGATGCCCTCTCCCAAAGCAGATAAAGAGAGTGGTAGTGACAGCGCCTCTCTCTTTCTCCCTTTACCTCTGTCTTTTCCTCTTTTTTCTTCCTTTCTTTTCGTCTTGGGCAGTTTGTGAGGCAGTGTTCCAACGTGTCCCCGGTCACGTGGATAGAATTGGGCACAGCAGAGAGATGCCTCATTTATGTCCCTCTCTTCACACTACCTCTTTTTACTTCCTGTCGCTTCCTCCTTCCCTCCAGTCAGTTCACTATCACCATGGTTTGAGCACTAATGAAGAGGATATGATTCCCCATCTCTGCCTCAATTTATCAAAGTCAAAGAGAGAGAGAGAGAGCTTTGCTCTGTCTTTTAAACATCCACACGTCCTCTCACTCCATATTCTTTCATTTCCTATTCAAAATCTTCTTTCTTTAATTGCCTTTGTGTCTTTGTGGATGTCTTTCTCCACATGGTTGTACACACCCAGAAGTGTGACTTGTGCTAATGAAAGGTGAATGCGTGCATGCCAGGGGTTAGGAGGAACGTTGTTAGGGGAACGTAGTCTGACATGGAGACAGATGTGAAAACAGGTTTACATGTGTGTGCAAGGCCTGCTGGGCCCGTGAAAAATCTCAGTGGAGCCAGAAACTGTGTGGGAAGGGAAGACAGAACCCTCGTATGAAAAATAGAGAAATCGTGACACTCAATATGACGGCTGTAGCACTGGAAGTCCCGCCTTCGGTTAAAAGAGCCAATCACCTTTTAATCATCATTTCTTGTTTACTGTATTTTTCAGGCTGGTCCAACTAATGTTGTTGTCTTTTAATTTGAGATAAAGATGTAAAATTTATAGCCAGTTTTTTTTTTTCAGATTTGGCATTATTGAAAAATAATCTTTACATTAATTCTGACAGCGCCCAAGTGCAGGATGTCATCAATCTGTCAATTTCAAAAGTATAATAATGTATAGATGACCTCAAAGCCAATAAACATATTAGAAGCCCAAAATTCTGTAATTGATAATGGTAAAAAATTTAAGTTTAAGTTCCTAACGTATAGCTCCTGACTTCAACCCCTCTCTCTTTTTCTCTCTCTCTCGCTCTCTGTGTAGCGGACTTTTTCAGCCAGCCCATACTCGGACCCCATCGTGGTGGCCATGGATAACAACAGTCAGGCGCGCAGCATGGAGCAGCCCGAGATGCTTTGGGTCATGGGCCCTGTGCTTGCAGTGGTCCTCATTATTATCATAGTCATTGCCATCCTGCTCTTTAAGAGGTGAGGGGGAGCTTTCACATCACTTCTTTATACCAGCAGATTGTTTCAATTGTTTTAGTTTCACTTGCTTAGAATTAAAGATGATATAATGAAAAGATAATTGAAGTGTTTAATGTTGGGGCTAGCCAACATAGCAAAAAATGCTTTTTTCAATGTTTAATGCAAATAACAAAATACAGTAAAAATCTAGTTAGAAAAAATTCAAACGTTTTTGTTATACATTGCAAATATATCACGAATATTTGACATATCGCCTAGCCCTAGTTAACATCATAATATCCACAGTTTTGTTGATGAGGGTTTAAACTGATCCCACCATGTTACTGGATACACGCCTGTGAGGGCACTTTCAGTTCACGAGATGTGATGGAGATAAATGAAGGTATCAGTCGCTGTGAAGGTCTCATTTCAGGTGGATACACCCCTGCACAACATCGCCAGGTTCCTGAGCCGTGGCTCTGAATTCAGGGCTGTTTTGTACATGAAACAAGATGTGGCTAATTTTAGCTAGCGTTTCTCGCTGTGGGAACGAAAGGAGGACATTATTCATAACGACATCTTGACTCAGCCGAATAAAGCAGACATGTAGCTCACGGCATGACCCGGTGGTCCCATTCAACAGCGCTGATACAGAACTGACTAATATTCCCCCCAGCCCATCTCCGTAATATCCCTGACTTCAGAGAAAACCTTGCGTTTGTTTTTGCTGGATTTTTTTTCAGCATTCAACACAAATCTACCATTTCAGCCCCCCTGACAGTTGAGAACTCTTTTAGCTCGCGGTGTCTCGATTCCAGACCAGACCTGAGCGAAGATGCAGCGAGGAAATGACAGAGTCAGCTTTCAGTCTCGGCAGGCGAGCGATTATGTGTCAATGCTGCCACACCCTGCTGATACTACAGTAAAAGCTCTCATCCTACACTGCCCACCGCTGTGAACCAGATAGTCGAGCAACTTGCTTTGCCATTTTGTGGCTGCAGGATTCATAACTTGGCCTTTTGCTGCTACCTGCGAGTTTCTCTCCTGTACTCTCTTAGTCTCTTCACCCTGTTTACTTTTTGGAAAGAGCAATTTCATCCTGTCATAAGGCGATAGCTGGTTGTCCATGCTTTCTAGAGTGTCCCAACTGGTCTAGTTTATTGATCGGATGGACAACTGGCTACTGGTTTTGTGGGAGGGTCTATAAGCATATTTATCAAGTGCTTGAAATACTTGACTCTCCTTTTGAATCACCTCCTCAAACTGCAGATGTTACAAACACAGACAGTTTAGATGCTAGGCTGAAATTTTTACGTTCATTAACAAAAAAAGTCAGTTTTGTAGTTCACATGGTAAAGTTCTCTGGGTTCCTGACAGCCACTAATCATGCGTGTCTCTTCCTTCCTCCGCTCAAATGCAGCAAACAGGAGAGGTAGGTACTTTCAGATCACAGGCAGGTGTCGCTTTATCAGTTTATCATTTCAGAAGTGTCATCTGTCATACTCTTCACAGGCTGCAGGGTCTGCAGGTGTGGCCACATGTGGTACTGTTCATTAGCATATTGTTTTAAATTACTCCAGATCAGCTCATCCAAAGCAAGTTGTTCACTTGAAGTTGCCTTTCTGAATACATACGGACAGTAGCTCACCCTGACACCCTGTTGTCCTTGAAAATCTCCAGTCTTTTGGGTTGAGTTGTCACAGTGGTGCATGCTTCATGTTCATTGGTGGTGGTTGTGATTGTGATGTTTTATTTTTTGCCGTGCTGTGTGGATTCTGTTGGGCCTGCACCTCCTCCTGAAGGTCACTCAGAGTGAACATGTGCAGTCAGCCTTTCTGCTGCCTCACCTGAGCCCTGAATGGCCCATTGTAAAGGAAATGCCAGCCCGACGGCTGCTGAAATAGAAATGTTCTCCTCTTCAAAGCTGACATTTCCCTCCACCCCACCATTCTGTTTTTTCTCCCCTCTTCTTCCTTTTTATTCAGTGATGTACAAAAATCACAGACACACACATACACACTCGCCACCTTTTTCTCGGTTCAAAATGACCTTTTCTGTTATTAGTATCTCTCCATTTGGGTCGTTCTTTAATTTTGGGCCTGGTATAAATGGCTTCTTTTAGCCTTCTGTGTATATATTAACCTGACGCTGAATAATTGAAGTGTGCCAGTGTGGGGGAGAGATGACTGCGCCTGGAGCCTCGCTTTCTGAGGAAGAAG
>JAZGTJ010015572.1:0-13274 GCA_036877575.1 Botia almorhae | reverse complement strand
TGTGCACCTCAACTCCCCTGTTTCCACCAAAACTGTCCGTCGGGAGCTCCACAGGGTCAATGTACATGGCCGGGCTGCTATAGCCAAACCTTTGGTCACTCGTTTTAATGCCAAACGTCGATTTCAATGATGCCAGCAGCGAAAAGTCAGCACAGATCGCACAGTCACCAGATCTAAATATTATTGAGCCACTTTGGGGTGTTTTGAAGGAGTGAATCAGGAAACGTTTTTTCTCCACCAGCATCACGTAGTGACCTGGCCACTATTCTGCAAGAAGAATGGCTCAAAATCCCTCTGGCCACTGTGCAGGACTTGTATCTGTCATTCCCAAGACGAATTGATGCTGTATTGGCCGCAAACACCATACAAATGAATTATTTTTGTCTAATATATATATATATATTACTTATATTTCAGCAAGTATGTGGAGACTTTCTTGTTGTCAGACTTAGTAGAACATGTCCATAGTTAGTATGATGAACTACACTACACATGTGGTACACATCTGCTAGGACACCTGTGTGAACTTGAGAAGAACTGACATCATATATTCACATTGACACCGACATCAGTTGGTTAACTGCAAAACTTGCAAGTAATTGCAAAATCGGTTAGAAAAAGAGAAGTTAGTTCCGAGAAAAGCTGTGTTTCATAAGCTAGGTTATTTATTTGCCACTTGGCTTACATCTAACGCAACAAAATCATACGTTTTTAAGTGTAGTTTAAAAATGAACAAGCAATTTTAGGGTTTGAAATGTTTGTGGCAGAAATAATATTGCACATTATTCGCATTACATATATACGCATTATTAAGTGCTCCGCTGAGAGTTCTCATTTCATTACTGATGCATGTAACTCTTGCAGGAGCAGTTCAAACAGCATCTCAATAGTGGTGTTCAGAACACTATAGTTTTCTGCAGGTTGAAAATGTTTGCGGAAACCTCCAGAGATTTTCTAATCCACATTTCAGGCCTGAAAAAGTAGAGAGGTGCGGAAACAGCCTATATATGAAGGAACCAAAGTACAGGACCCGTGGGAACCAGTCAGCTAGATCTACTTCCTTTTCTTGAGCAACCCTGTGATCTTTCACAGCTTAGTTACACTCTGCTGGTTTCAGTCAGATTTGGGCTAGCTTTGTTTGTAAACTGTCTTGTCAGTTAATCAAGTATATGTTTGCGATTAATGACAATCAAACAGATGTAGGCGTTTGGCTTCTAGTTTAAAACAGAAGAACGTCCTTTTATCAATTTTATGTCTTTTCTAAAAGAGAATACCAAGAGAAGTATGCTTTATCTTGAGAAACAGAGCAGTTTCAGGGCAAAGAGCTTGGCTAGAGATGGCGCACAATCCCCCCCCCCCCTTTAAATTCCATGCGGAATAGTGAGTTTCCGGGAAATAAAGCCGTCACCACACACAGACCCCCACGGTTCTCATCTTTACTCCCCAGCCTCATGTCTTTTTCCTTTTTCCAACAAATCCCCTTAGTTCTCAACATTCCCATCCCAGTCAGACTTCCCCTCAGCGAGAACCACCTGCAAATCAGCACTGACACCCATCTGCAATGCAGAAGAAGAGCAAGCGAGGGAACTAAGCTATACACGGATTCCAGGCACCATGTGACGGATGTGTTTGACAAGCTTTTTTAGACGGTGAGAGAAAAGCAAAGGAAGACGCAAAACAGAAAGGCAGCCAGCCAAGCGCGGTGTGGACACTTGAACAGGCTTTCAAAAGTCAGAAAAATGACTGTGTTCAGGGAAAAAGATCAAAGGGAGGATTTTCAGCAGCCTTCAGGAAGCACGCTGATTGACTGTGAGAAGGTGAATTGATTTGTATTGGGTGCGTGCAAGTATGATGGATTTTTTTTATCGCAACAATCCCTGGGGGATCTTAGTCAAGGAAGGGGGCGGGGCATTCGGAAGTCTAAAATCACAAAACCCAGAGAGGTTCTTGCTCGGTGTAAAACAAGCTTTGGGTTGGCAGGAGACGTACCAATACATAAAATACACGCGGTACACGGACGCGGTAAGGAGACTACTTATGCAACTGCACCACCTGTTTCCAAAGCAGACGATGACTGATGAATATGCAGCTTGTCACACCGCATATCTTATAGCTATAACAGTTTGTGTGTCTGACAGATACTGGCACATAAAAGCTCAAATCAAACTAGCCACATGAGTAAACGTTGGAGGCAATACAAACCCAAGACTTTGATCTGTGTTGTTAGCTTGACAGCAAACAACATACCAGCACACAGATCAACAGCAACCAAAGTATCTGCGAGCGTGTTGTTGAGCTGCAGAAACCAGACATTAACCAAACATTATTGTATTTCGCATTGGGGCTGAAACAAATAGTCTGACATTAAAGTGTCTGGATCAAATCCCTCACCGCATGACTAATGAGATCTTTTATTTGTTTACCAGATGAGCTCGACATTGCTTATGGGATACCAACACTAATAACGTAATCAATAGAAAACAAAAACAACAGCCGCACATAAAGCCGATCCATTCATTCAAACCTGGCTCCCGCGAAGCCTTGATTGTCTCACATTGCTAATATCCTGCCTGGTACAAATAGATTGAAAGCAAATTTCACTCCACACTGACAAGCCTGATTAGTCGCATGTTTCAAGGGAAGTTATTCACCGTCAGACAAATATTAGAAGGGCCCTGAATTAAAGAAGAGTTGAAACAGGAAGTCAAATCAAAGCACCCCCTCTATGCATGGCTAATGAAACAGTAAGAAGCACCTCATTTCCAAATGGAAGCAATCCCAGAACGGCTGAGAGCCCAGCACGCCTTTCGTAGAAAATACACACGTACACAAAGAGACATGAACCTCCTGCCTTCGAACTGATTTTTAAGCCTGTTTTTGGGAACCAGGCACGGACACCCCTACAAAAACAAACAACGTTCCCCTGAAGCATTCTGTCCACGGCGACAAAAGAAAAGAAGTGACAGATTTTGGGTCAAAAGTAAGATTTCGGTCGACCTCCTGAGCCTTTCTTTTTGACAACAGACACACTTTTAAAAGGAACAGCCAATTCCTGTAGGATGATAAAAAGCTTCTTGTTGTACACAATTCCTCATTGTATTCTCTAGAGTTTGTTTGGTAAAAGTTAACCTCTCTTTCTTTGACAGTACAGCCACTTTCTTCAGGCCACTTATTCTGTAGGGGACTGCTGTGTGTACTGTAAAACTGAGGTGTTTGAAGAACTCGAAGGCAACAGTTTGCATGGATATTTACTGTATTTCTTTTAGTTTAAGTACATGTACTGACTGAATATGAAATCTGAAGTTGACTTTAAATCTGCCTTAAAATCTATCAATATAAAAATATACTGTAAATGTACATAAAAATATGATTGCAATATCAATATTATATGCATCAGCTTATGTTTTCTGTGAGAAACAAACATGGTTGGCATGGAAAGCAAGAATGTAAACAAATCCTTTCATAAGCACATAAACAAAACATCCAACAAAAGCACACTTAAAATAAAACCGCCAAACAGACCAACAATGCAATTGTAATTATTCATAACCAAGTGCATGCTGGGCGGAGAGGACTGAACCACCAAACCATTTATGTTCAGGGTACAGTAGGGTTATTTGAAAAAAATATATTGTTATTTCAGCCCTATACAGCTTGTACACAATAAAACGAAACAGCGTTCCTGCAGGGCCAGGGTGCAACATACATAAGACAGCACAAGACACACACTTAACTGTATATAATTAAATCTTAAATTGACGAAAAAATATAAAGTTAAATAGAACTATGAAAAACTATAAAGAGAACTATAAACATTAAACACAGACTACAGAAGACCAAGAAAGTTGTTGGTTCAACTTTGAAAAAACTATATAGTTTAACTTAAAAGCTGCAACAAGAGATATCACTTGTATTTCTGAAATCTTGTTACAACTTAAGTAAACTCTCAAAACACTGCAATCTTTGGTTATTTTAACAGCAATTTATACCTGATCTAAGAACCATTTTCACAGTGTGTTGTCACCCTGGGTGCCTGTGAAAATAGGTTGATATGAGCAACACAGGGTCTGGTGTAAATGTAAAACACAGAGCAATATGTTGACATTAGAAATACCCGGAGTACTTCAGTCACAGCTGTTCTCAAGTAAACAACTCCTTCTAAAAGAGCATTGTGGACCTGAAAATAGTTTTGTATCATTCCTGAGATAACTGTAACAAATTTTTACATTTTTAATTGTCAAATCCCATGTAAGACAGAGCAACAATACTTTTATTTGAGCAAAATGCATACAACTTAATGTAATATTATAGGCAATCCATATAAATTCCATGCATCTCTCTTGTGGTCCCTCCTGTTTATTTTATAGTCAAACCTAAATCTGTGTACCACCAAAACCAATGCTGGTCTTTTATTGAGGAGCACTTATGCAAAATCATAACCATAATCTCTTCATTCCATTATCGTCAATGACAAGTTCCATGAGTCATACAAATGTATTCATCAAGAGATTTCCTATAACCCCCCATCCCCCATTTGAAGAGCATTTTGGAAAATTTGCTATGGCAGTTACGGAGCCACATTACAAAACCCCTATTGCAAAAGCTTTATTTCAGTGGCAGATAAGCAGCTCCAATTTGACTGCGGTCACACATTAATTAATCCTCAAGGAGGATTCAAAGTGCTGCACTTTAACACAGAGCTTTGTCTCTGGAGCCCAAATGACTCTGCGTGCAGGATTAAATACATTCAGGATTAAAAAAGATGAGGGGGGCAGGAGAAGGGAATATGTGACTAACAGAAATCGCTCTGTTTGTAATTCTACAGCAGGGTTTTAACCCACATTTGAATTTAAAGGTATTCGCACACACTTGGGTCAAAGACCATCTAGAACTCCCCTCAACCCACACAACCAGCGCTTTAGAAAAGAACAAGCCATCACAGCGACAGGTAAACAACTAAATCATGGCCCAGCTGAGAGACGTTTTAGTAGTGATGGGCCACCTTTTTCCATTCCACTTAGTCTATCAAGTTGATGACAGAAAACCCCTTCAAACAGCTACGCCGAGAAACACAGCACTGGTGGTCAAAACAGGGGCCTGCTCTTTGCAACATCAATTTACTTGATGGCAACCATTTGCATAAGCCGAAAATGGCAGATCATTCAGGCACTTTTTTCTCCAAAATTTGCTGTGCTCAGAAGTTTTCAAAGAGCCATTGTTGACAGTTTAATTGCACTGCAGCACATGATTAACTCTCAAGGTACTTAAATCAGAGAATATGGACTGAAATATAGACTCAAAAGCCATTTATTTTTTTTGTGAATCAAGTTCACAGAAATTCAATTAATTAATTTGTTGAATGCATTTCTAAGATCAATTGTGATTGGATTATGTCTGGTAGGTGTGACTGATTCAGCTGTTTTAGCTAGGGGGTTTGAAGTTGAGTTATACATTTTTTTCTTTTTGTTTGATTTATGAAACACCTCTTATAAGCTAAATTCATAACTTACCAAATATCAAGTGACTACAATGTATATGGCTTGTTATGAAGTATACATAGAAACAAATGGATATAACTGACATGTACAAATGAATTAGCATTTAAACCGCTCCTTAGAACACTCGTTTCTGTTTACCCCATCAACCCCAAATCACAAGCACAGGATTATGGGATATCGTAGGTAGTGAAGGACAAATCGATGCTGCCTTCAAAACACGACAAAATGAAGGCACCTCAGCAGACAGGATGTGATGCTAACACTGAATTTGCACATGCCTTGATGCCTTCCTACGTATACAGCCCGCAAGGCCTGCCTGACATAGCAACATGGATAGGTACCTCCATATATTACAGACCTCCTTGTTTTTAGCATCCCACAGACTGAATCTTCAAAGGTCACTTTGGGGGCTCAAGACCTCGTCCTAATGCAATGAATGCATGGCTTCCTAGACTCCTATACTTAAATGAGTAAGTATATACGTGCGTAGTTGATGTACTGGAATAGGATTTAACACATCAAAAAGCTGTAAACATCACAGCTGTTCAAGGTCAAACTAGACCTACATAATACAGTAAAGCTACATATATGCACTTTATAGTGTATTTTTAAAAATGGGATATGGCCAAGCTATAATCTTTTGAAGCATATACGCCTTCTGCTTAAACTTTTTTACCAAGGCATAAAATCTTTTGGCATGTATTGTGTGGACAGTCCAGAAGCTTGCGATCAGAAAGAAAAAAGTTTCTGGTAGTTTCCATCTTAGTGAGATTTCTGTTTATATCAAAGTATGATGCAGGTGTTTTTTGAATTGCAAGCAGGGCTCAGCAAGAGCACCAGCCAACAAAACAAACCAATTTGTCTCATGCAGCCATACCATTCCCCTCTGATTGCTGCCTTTCAGAGTTTAAATGGCAAGTAAAGATACCTTTAGTACTGTGACAGACATTTAATTCTGTTCTCTGGTGGTAAATTGCAAATTGATATTTAGTCCTAAAAGCAAATCTGAGAGCTCAGGAACATTGTGGTTTGACCTTTGAGTGCGACACATTGTAGCTCTCTGTGATTATGGCAAACACAGACATGGGCTACAATAGCAAAGTCTGATGTGACCAAAATACTGTTGACTTTGCCCCCTAATGTCTAGATGTCACTCTCTACGTAAATAAGCTTGTCATAGAGGTATTGTCGTCACACTTTTAACTACAGCCTTTAATGCTTGCGTGCCTATCACTGTGTAAACGTACTTGTCACAAAACTAGCATGGCTAAGAAAAGGACAGTTCTTGTTAGTGTTATGTGGTAGAACAAGAAGCTTTGGATGGCTTAACAGCACAACATGCATCAATCACATGTCAAACTTAATCAAATTGGACTGCTGTCACCTTGTTACAGTCCAGGAAACCTGCCTGTTGTTTCAAAGCAGTCGGCCATTTGAGCTAATTTAATTCAGCACAGGCTCGATTTTAAAATCGTATCCATGCAGTCTTTTTGCACGGATATTAAATTAGAGTTCAGTCCAGAAATAAGTTCCTTTTTCTACCCTAGGTTTATTTCTGAGAGATATAAATATACTGATACTCACAATGCTTCCTATTTATGCTTCTATATTATTATTAACTATATTTAAAAAACAATAACGTCCATTAATTTTATCTTAACTATCTTTATCTTAACTATCTTAACCAGCAAGACTTCATTGGTTATTCAGCTTTACTAGCATGGCATTGAGTCAGCCCAGCTTGACCAGCACCTAACCAACATTGACCAGCACACAAATTCATGCTGGTCTAAGCTAGTCCTTTCAGCAAGGAAATGACATAACTGTTGAAATTTCTGCAACAGGCCCTCCCAGGATCAGGCAAGGAGATAATTGTTGTGAAATGAGACAAAGAAACATGAACTTGGCCATTTCAAGGGCCTGGAGATTTACTTTCCCTGAAAATTAAATAAGGCCAAAATATCCGATTGCATTAGTAAGAGTCAGAAAAGGCAGCAAATCGAGTTTGATGTTGTTTATATGAGAGGAGACTGGTGCCTGAATGTTGAAAGGGATGAAATATGATATTTATAAGCCAATGTTTGGGGTGGTTTGTCATCGCTTTTTTCATGAGAGTAGTTCCGGTGATGAGGCCGCTCGGCGATCCGTCATGTCTACACCAGCATGCAAACAGACTGAATTGCTCGGATGGTGCAGAAAATTATCCCATTTCATTGCTGAGATCTGGCTTTGAGCCTCAGTGCTAGAAAAACACACACTGGTTTTGTTTCATTGTGGATGGAGCAGTCAAGAATAACCACAATCACATCAGGGATGTGCCATCGGTGGGCTGCTGGGATTGAGAGAAATCATGTGGACCTTCATGTGTGATACATGCTGTGATGATGCTGAGCATATGATGGGTGAAAAGAGGCATCTGATTTACTTCATATGTCTTGGAGAATCCTACATATGATTTTTAATCAATCGCAGGTTGAGCTGGGACTGAATATGAAGCAGCCTGAAAACTGTTTATTTTCTAGTTTACATATGCAAAAGAAAACAGGTGCCGGCAATAGGTGTTTGTTGAATAAAAGTGTATTGAAAAATGTTTAAATTATAAGTTATTATTTTATGCCACAAACATAAAAAATGGATTTTGGGAATTTAGACAATGTGTGCAAACAAAAAACAACATTTTTGTCCTTGATTTGGTCTACTTTAGAATACATGTAAAATATCAATGAGAACACACAAATTATAATTTTTTTCTGGGTGTCGCTTTACCAAACATGCCAAAAGCTATTTTTTAAACCTTTAACACCTCCTTATTTTACTATGCTAAGAAAACCGATGCTTATATGTGGGTGTATACACCACCCATATTTTGTACAGTACAGACAAGACATAACCTTGACACATAACCTTGACTGAAGCTTATCAGTCAGCACATGAATAGAAAAATATGTGAACTATATAAGCATGACCATTTATAGATGAGCATGAATGTTTTTATTTACGCTGAAAGTTTAGCCTTAAAAATAAAGATCACAATCTGTTTTAACATATGATTTAGAAACAAGCGGTGGTGCCGTGACCCCAGGGTTGAGCTGTATAAATGACAGTCTCTGATCCAGGAACAGCAGTGTGAGAATGGATGAGCTGCCACGCAGCCTTCTTCCCTTAAAAGATGCCAACACGGACCTATATTTCAATCTGTGCCAATACACTCTCCAGGAACCTGTTTGTGTATTCCACAGAGGCTGGTGCTTTCTCACTCCCATCTAAACATTTGTCTTAAATGTGGAGTTCCCAGGACTGATCTTCTGACATGAGTATTAAGGTGCCTAGCTGAGTGAAATATTATGGACATGCTGTTTGGAAAACGGTTGCCAAGGCAGCAAGGTGTTCTCCTTTTTAATCTTTTTTTCTCTTGAAATTAGCTTTGTCATTCTTCATTTCCATGTGAAAGCCCCGTAATGAAGATGCACACAGAAAACAGTCATAAATTATGGCAGTGACTAGATTGCTACTGTTGTGTTTTGGAAAGTGATTTCATTCATGTCAAAATAATTGCCTGCTGTTAGATAGGGGATGTAAATGGTTTTAAATAATGGAAAACATACTGCTGACTTTGCGACCCTCATCTCAGGGAAGTTAAGGTTTTATTATTTTTTGGTAAGAGATGGTGAGTGGGATAGCAATATGAAATCTAAAAAGTGTTTCTTTTTTATTTTCTATTTGGGATCACCTTGGCCAATCAGTTACCAGATTTTCACAATATGACCTCCTCTTACTTGTGAACTGACCAATCAAAAATTATATTCACATAGTTACCTGCTTCCATTCAAAATGTGTCAGAAAAGGACTTTGTTCCACATAAACCATAATCAATCATTATCAAATGTAATACTAAAAGCTGAAATATTGTATAATAAATAAATAAATTTGCATCATTAATATCATCGCTCGTATTGCTTGTTATGAAAAACACTCTTGCCCTGATAAACTCTTGCCCAGTTTATTTATTTACATCATACCTTGATGCTTGACTAAATACATGTCAGTTTGTTTTTTATTGTTGTTTAAAAACATGATATTAAAAATGTAGTTCTTCAGACATGGGAGGTCTGGACCTGATTTGCTCATGTTCACCCAGCACTGCAGAACATATGCACAGCCTTGGAATATTTTGACAGACTTTGTGTTATTTCAAGCAGGGCCTGGTCTCTCAGTGATAGCATGTTTGCTGGAGCCTCTATTATTGTTTCTGACTGCAAAGATTACTGCATATTAATAATGTCAGTATTCATATAAGTGTCAAATAAAAGAGATGAATTTGGCTCAGCCCACAAGTCTGCTCCAGATCTGCAGGCTGAGGGCTTCTAGGCAGTAAGTGGAGTAGATAAAAGACAATTAAAGCAAATATCTCCAAAATTTCACTTTTTTGTCAAGGCAGAGTATAAGTACTTTATATATACTTTACTTAAATATATTTTATATACTTTTATATGGATATATATATATATATATATATATATATATATATATGGGTGGCCAGGGAGATATATAGTCTTACTGGTCAGGGAGATATATAGTCTTAGCCTGTCCAGGCTTATAAATGTTTTTTCTCACAGGCTCTCATCCGGCCCATTGTTAAGTATTCCAGGCCCCTGTGAGAGGAACACTTGTTAGAAACAAACTTTGAGCTTCAGAAATGCAATAACAACAAACAGAATTGGTTTTCCTGTGAGCTGAACAAATACCTTTGCTCCTGGCCCAGTTTTCTGAACTTTTATTGGTAACAGACAGGAAACATGTCTTTCCATCTGTAACTATCTATTACAGGCTGCACTGCAGCACAATTTAATTTAAGGCTGCAGAGTAAATGATGTGACTTGATTACATTTCTTAGGTTGAAAAATGTCGTAAAAAATTTAACTTTTTTACTTTAAAAGCTACACGTTATTCCAACTGAATCATTTTTTTAATTTGTTAGATATAGTTTTTCTTTTGTTTTATAAACTGTAATGATAGAAGAAGTTAAGCTTTGTTTCTTCTAGGTTTTTGCCAGATTTGTGAAGGGCAGATGTCACCTGGACAATTTCAGCTCAGCTTAGACAAACAACAGAAAACAATTCAATAAATCACAGCCTGGGGTTCATGATACACTATTTGTCTCAATTCTAGGAATGTATTGATGCTTCTGATACTGATGTTGTATTGAGAAGATCAATCCTCGCGCAAAATATTGATCCTGAGTGTGTTAAACACAGCTATCACAACCATCGCTCACTCAGAAGTATCGTCTGGGGTTGGTTCACGCAAAATGATAATAAAGTCAAATTTTATAATAACTTTGATGGCTTTGTGTGATACCTGTCATGTTTATTTTAATGAAAAGCTGTTATATCAATCAATGTAGAATTTATTAAAAAACTAAATTCTATAAACTCGTAGGCATTTTTATTGCCCGGAGGAAACTCTTTCTTTGTCTGCACATTCAAGCAGATTAAAAGCCAATATTTTGTCATGCCCGACAATTTTGAGAAGCTTTGGCATTTCGTGATGGTGGACAGCCGTTTTTGGAATGTGAGCATTTCCAGATGCCACTGACCAGATAAAACAATTATAGGTAGAGCAGACAGCCAGACTCTTCAAGCGAGACGTTAGCGCAGGACGAATCCATCTGTGTTAAATTAGGAGATGGTACAGGATGCCCGGGAGCTGACGGATCAGATGAGATCTTCCACTGGAGGACTTTATGAGATGACGTTTATGATTTATTCTGATGCGTGATATTCTTACAGATTCACTGTAAACATTCAAGCCATTAAGCCATTTACAATAACAAAGATAGCACGTACAATTCAATGTGCCGAGTTGTGACTATAGAACAATATATTAAAACGATGCAGTGGTTTTGAAGGTAATACAAGGTCTTTAAAAAACTTTACAAAACACACTGTTTTAAAACTAAGGGATGGATGGTCATATTATATTAATAGTAAACAAAGCAAGAGAAAATAATTGTAGTGCTGCTTTAAAAGGCCGTATAATCCATCAGGCAAGAAATATGCTTTGTCCATTTTCTTATTGTCTTATTGGGATTTCTCATGCATTTCCTATCGCCTTATTTTTTTATTTTTAATTGGATAAAAGCCCAACTCCCTGTTAAAATTGCAATTTTGTTCCTACCACCTCATCTTACCCTGATTAAAGTCAATTTAAACACCTAATTTAGTCCATTTACTTTGCATTGTTCTTCCGGACAGTGTATTATACTGCATGTGTAATATATTGCCCCCAAGATTCACATCATTTATGTGTTTTAGAATGATTTTCCGTGTCTTATGTGTCTGGGCTTCACACGCTGCCTCGCCATATTCACAGCCTTTTAAATTTGCAACTACGCTGGGTGCCGGGCAACTTTAGAGAAACCTTCAGACTACATATTTTCAAAAGAAAACAATCCCCCTCTGATGCCAGAGAATTTCGATCATCTGTTATCAGACACACTGGTATCCTGCTCTCAGCAGGTTGTCCTCTGATAGAAATAAATCTGCTTTACAGACCTTCTCAATTTCACTCTAGCTGCAGCTAAATGAGCTTGCATCTGCGTGTCCACCTGCTAACTATCTAATGAAATGTTTGCCTTGGCCAAATTAATCGAATTCAACCCCATGCTGCCATTTTGTAATTGCCGCAGATATTCTGTGAAGAAAAATGAATGACATTTATGAAGTCTGACATTTATGTGTGTTAGCACATTATATAGCACATATACTGGTGATGCTGAATTTTTTATTTTTCATCACTGCTTACTGTGGGACAATGTTGCATTAAAAGGAAAATCACTTCATTTTTACCCATGTTGTTACAACTTTGTTTCTTCTATGGAACACAAAAGATGAAAGATGGAGATATGCTACGATGTTTCATCCAGTTACAGTTGTGACTGGTGCTTACAAATTGCAAGTTTATGATGAAAAATGTTTGGGTGAACTATTCCTTTAAGATTAACATGTACAGTAGTACAAAACTCCATGTTAGTCTGAGAAAATGTCTAAGTGGTAACAACTGTAGATGTGTCTACATTTACAAAATTCTGATTGTTAGAAGAACAATTATGACTGTAACATGTCAGCCCAAAGCAAATTAGTATTGATTTCATAAAAGGTTAAATTAAAATTTACAAAAAAATAAAGAAATATTACACATAAAAAGTGTATAGTATACCTTCTCTTTTGCTTGACATTTAATTTCCCTTTCCTTGTAAGAGTTTCCTGTCTTTCTTCCCTTGCCCATCTCAAACAGAGACCTTGCAAAATGAAAGTCAGATTTTTCCCTCCATGTGAACGTCAAGTCAGTTAGATGTCAGATCAAGTAATAAATTCTGAATGGAAACTATTTGCAACTAAATTATTATCATATTGGTCCCTGACATAGAGCTTACTGACATGATTGTATTTGATTGAAAAGCTCTTTTTCGCCAAGAATGCTTGAATTATACATTTCCATATCAAAGGCTGAGTCTAGGCTTATAAGCAACTTTAAACGATTCTCCATCACATAATGCAATATAATGGTTTTGATTTTGAATAGCAGAATGAACGATTTTCTCTCTTCTAATGTCCTTCCCATCACCCCCTCAACGGTTCTCCTTCCCCTTCTCACCACTGTCCGCCAGCAGTCCTTTCCTGTCTAGATTTGTATTCCAGATTCATAGAATGCTTCCTCTCATTTACCAATTCCATTTTAGCCTCTTAGAGTTCAAGATATTTCCTGGGTCCATCT
>JAZGTJ010015571.1:0-13275 GCA_036877575.1 Botia almorhae | reverse complement strand
GTTGTCTCTTATTGTAATCGAAGTTGCTTCCTTTCCTCATTTGTAAGTCGCTTTGGATAAAAGCGTCAGCTAAATGACTAAATGTAAATGTAAATGTAAAGGTGAATAAATGCTAAATGTATCGGGTGAACTTTTACTTTTGGTGTATTTACAAATACAAGTTTAAACTGGCTGCTGTCATTTCAACAGAAGCTTCTGTGTGTGTTTCAGCAAACCCATGATGGATGTCCTGGTCATGCTTTGTGCAACGTACCACCTGAACCCGTCTGGCCACACCCTTGAACTCATCACCACCAATAGGAACCATGTCAAGTTTAAACCCAACGCTCTCATTGGAGCCCTGGAGCCCGAAAAGATCTTGCTTAAGCCGAAAGGTCTGGATGAGAAAAGCAAGAAGACAGGACCACAGATGCCGGAGGTAAAGATCAGACACTGAGCTGTGCATGTGAAGCCAGTTTAAAGGATATTTCACCAAAAACAGAAGCATTCGTTACATGATCTTAAAGCTGCGGTCTGTATCTTTCGTTTCTCCAGCGCCTCTCTCTGTTTAAAACATGACATTGCAGGTCACTACATATTTTTCATTACATATGTTGAAGTCAGATGAAGCCAAACTGACCGAACCTGATAGCTCGAATCATAAATCATTATTATAAACTTAACAGAAACAAACTGAACTCTGGCCTGTTGTGTACTCACTCGGTAACTGATATCTGCTCATTTTTAATGCAAAAAAGTTGCGGATTGCAGCTAAGCACGTAGGGCAGGTTTTTTGGAATAACTTGCACTAATAAATCATGCAAAACGAGACCAGGAACATGCATTAGGAAAATAAATAAGATCTGTTTGGATTTCATGCAGATAAGTTTCTATAAACTTTACACACAGTGTTTTCAAACAAAGTTTCGTCATTTTCATCGTTGTGTTTATTCGTTTAGTCACGACTAAGAGAAGTTCCACACCCTGTGAGATTAGCCTGAGAAATCTCATTGACTCAAAGGGGTGGCACATGACTGTCTGAAATAATAACAATCCACACCAGAACCGATGACAAACAATTTTACCTTACAAAACAAAAAACATGTGGCTTTTGGATTCTATAATAAGAGTACAACTTACTAACCACACCCAGATTACACAATGTTTAAAATACTAGTCTACTGTTTACCTGTAGTCTACACAGACAGCAACTAAACTCACATTTTTTATAGCAATTAAGTTTGACATCAGCATGTCGCAAAACACAACGCATAAAATAAAAAAAGCAGACATGAGTATTGTCCTGAACTGTCAATTTTTCTTAAAATAAACAATCTATTTATATACTCCTTGGCATTGAATTAGTTGCATGTTTATAATCAACATTTCTCTAAATTTCTTAACCTCTTGGGTTGTTAACTGAGATTATTACAATGCATTGTGGGATTGCATAGTCTTTAAAGGATACGTATGATGTCACTTCAGAATGTGACCAAAATGAGTTGTTTTAGTAGGCAGCACCATTGTGCCTGTGTAGGCAGCTCACTATGCTTCCTTGGCCGCTTGGACTGTCTTCACTCAGGTCCTCTCCTCTCTTTCAGGCAACTGTACGATTAGTGATAAACTACAAGAAAACACAGAAGACTATTCTGAGGGTGAGTCCTCGGGTTCCTCTACGAGAACTGCTTCCTGCCATCTGTGAGAAATGTGAATTTGACCCGCAGAGCACCGTTTTGTTACCAAACGTCCACTCTGAGGACACGCTGGACCTGAACGGCTCTCTTAATGACTTCAGCCTGAGGGAAGTTTATGCCAGAGACACCAGAGGTCAGAACCCGCCGAATGTTTATGCTGAGCACATTAAAATGACTCCCAGTAAATCATGCAGGACCGGTTTCTGTAAGGTCACATTGAGATGCTCTTGTTTTTGTAACAGTTATGAGCCCAGTGAGTCCTGTGAGTCTGCCCCCATCTCCTACCCGCTCTGGTAAGTGTATTTAACCCGTCATGGATTTTAAATAGTGTGTGACGTTACAGATGTCACCAGAAACGACAACCTGCACTCACACCCGTATCGTATCACAGACACAATCCGCCGCGGAAAGGAGAAAATCCAAAAGGAAAATAAAGGACTGTTCGGTTTATTTAGAAAGGGAAGCCGAAAACAGTCCGAACAGGTGAGTACTGGAATCTTGTATGTCTGTAGGAGGAAATGATAACGCTGTGATAACGTGATAAGAATGTTTTTTGACGTTAAGCTGAGTTCAAAGGCATGTGTGCTTTTCTTACTTTGTAAACATTCTCTTGGGACCAGTGGTCATATTTGTTTTTGCAAATTGACACAGACTTGACCTGACTTGTGATTGGCTGTCCCTTCGAAGGCTTTGGCATTGGTTGAGAGTGTGATCATTTCTGATTGGTTGTCTTTCTTTGAAGTCTACGACCGTGAGTGCGCCAGCATCTCCAGTACAAAGGAAACAGCGACCGGCGAGCGTGTGCTCCTTCGGTACTCACACGTCAATGTACGATTCCAACACCATGCCCTCGGAAATGCCCAAGAAGAGACGAGCCCCACTGCCACCAGGCATGATGTCACAGAGCATGCCCTCTGACCTCAGCCATCACCAGGGCAACGCTGAAGCTCCGGTGTGTCTGGATGCCAACCAGGTATGTGGGCTGTTCTGGACTATAGCTAACATTCACTTAAAATATACAGCGGGCTCTGAAAGTCTGAGATTGAAAACCAAGGACTTGAACGTAAACGGTTGTCTTATAAATAATGAACAGGTTGTTTTAATAAGTACAGCTTGTTTTTAGTCTTTATTTTAAAACTGTCTATAAAGGGTAATATTTTATGTATTTGAAGGAATGGTGAAAAGACAGGGCAAACAGTTTGCAGTTTAGCTTAGCTTGTGCGTAGCGCTTCATCTTTTATAAGACGAGACTCTGAACGAATATATTTGAGTCTTGTGCGGACCGAGGAGGAAGTACAAAAATGATGTAGACAAAAATGTTAAACACATCAAAGCTGATATATTTTTATATTTGAGCTGCTTCAAAAAATCTTCCTTTGTCTAGATACCAGCTCTGCACACTTGTTCATCTCATTCTCGAGTGCATTGTGGGATTGTTTTAAAACATTTACGATTTTTTGCGTTTGCGAACATTTGCGTTTACGAATAAGCTTTTACATCAGAAGGTTTTCAAATGCATCTGTGAAACTTTTAAAGCAAAAAAAGGGGTTCTTTGCATATTATTTCAGTTGAGAGACCATTTGAGTTGAGCTGAAATTACATCCTATCACCAGTGTGAGAACCCAATGAGCAGTTAAACTGTTACACACTATTTTGCTTTATTTCTACATAAACTCCTGACTCGGCCGAGTCACTTCATCACTTTGTCGTCAGGGAATGTGGTTAGGTTTCACACAGCCAAATATTTGGAATTATCTGTCATATTTATTGTCGACCCCCGTCTGCTTTCCACAGAATACGGCCCCTTTGAGCCAGGAATCCTCCACAGAATCGTGCTTCAAGAGGACGTCCACCAAGCGGAAGGCCCCTCCACCCCCCACCCTGAGCAGCATAGCCCCTCCTGATGAAGCTACACAGGACAGAGGTGTGACAGGTTGGTTAGAAGACTGTACACACAGAATGTACTCACCTTTATCAACTATTACCCAGGATATGCGCATTCAAAGAAGTGCCATTTGCAAACAAATGATACCTGGTCTTTTTTTAGCAGCGCAAACTTCACTTCTCTAAGATTTATTTGCAAACACCTTCAAGCGGCTGTTGTCAAGGTGCTAAAGTGAAAAAAAACGAAGTGTTTATTTTGAGGTTTAAGTACGAGAGGGCCTGAATGAGTTCAGCAGCTGTAGCTTAAACAAAATGTAAACACATTATAAAGGTCGGTGAAAATTCAGGGACAGTGCAGCGGCTGGGAGTTGACAAGAGGGAGATGACTTTTTGTATGTTTGGACGCCACCTAGTGGTTGAACAGCTTATTCTCTTATAATTTTGGTGTGTAGTTATTCTCTCATTTTTGTTCTCCTCTGTGCGGGGCCTTCTGAAAACTGCTTTGCGTTCCACTACAAAATATATTGAATAATACTTCAAAAGATCTGCTTAGCTAACAGGGAACATTCTCAGAACGTTGGCTAATGTTCTTTAATGTTTTTAATGTTATATATCTAATATCACAAACGTTATTCTTAAGTTATTGTAACCAAGCAATAACATTAATACAACGTCTAAAAACGGGATGTTTTAAATCTTCCTAGAACTTTCAAAATAACATTTTTAACATTTTGGTTGCTTAATGGAAACATTAGGGAAACATTATTACAACACAAAATTGTTAGCCGGGCTATTGCATGTGCTTTGCGTTTGTATGCGTATCAGAGTATCGCTTTGGCAACTCTGCTGGAATCGTTTGTGAGTCTTCCATATGTAAGGTGCACAGTTTGTGTTGTACAGAAAGCTCATGTCTATGTAAAGTGTTTTATACTGGTCTGTGCTGCTGGACAGGAGACTGGGCACAGCCCCGCAGATCACTGTGTTCTGCATAGAGACGCTATATGCCTGTGTTGGGTGGTGGCTCAGCTGGTGAGAATTTACTGGATGAACTCTCTGCTTTTAAGTGTTTGCAGATGTATTAATTAGACGCTTTCTCACACACACACACACACACACACACACACACTCAGTTGCAAATGGGCCACAGCTGTTTGTGCGTGCGCGTTTGAGCGTATGTGGGTGTGTATGTGTGTCCATGTATGCTTGTGTGTGTGTTCCAGCAGAGTGTAAACAGAACTTTGTCATTTCATCAGAAGTGTTGTGAGATGAAACACTGACGTTTTTCTGGATGGGACTCAACAATTAAACAATTTCATATCTGAGTGACGTTTTGGAGTCAAAGTCGTTCTGGGCCAATCAGCTTGCTCCGCTGCTCAAGAGAAACTCTATCAGCAGGTCCTAAGGGCTGTGGCTGTCACAGGAGTGTGTGGGATGCCAACATCAAGTTAAACAGCATTTCAGAAACACACGCCTGGTGGTGATCGAGTTTGTGCAGAACTTGATTGTGTGAGTCTTTATAAGTTGTAAATCAGACACCATCGGTCATGTGTCAGGTATTTGTGAGGACAAACAATAGAAAATTGTGTATTCTTTTTACCTGTGTGCAAAAAGCAAAGGTAGGCTTGGCAAATTTCAGAGATGCTAGCAAGACAGCATAAGATCCCACCCTCCTCTCATAGTGCCCCCCCCCCAAAAGCACTTGATCGCAGTGCATGGAGGCAAGTTTGAGTAGGACATCCTATCACTGCGTTCGGACCGAATGCAATGATTGGACAAACGTTTTATGATCCTGCGCCTTCCACAGAGGATATATAAAATATTTAGATCTTTTACTGATCCTGAGCAGTCAGGAGGTGAAGAGGCTTTTAACCAGCATAACATGTTTCTGGAACAGTTTGCCTTTAACTGCTCAAAATGTGCAGCGTGACATCAGAACGCAGATTTAGAAACTCGAACCCCTCGCTGAAGTTTTAATGACACGGCTGCTTTCACATCAGTTAATGTTGTATAGAACACTGCGTTGCCAGGGTAACGCACCATGGTGATGCTGCAGAATTAGACTTTTGATCTTCTCGTTCTCTCGGATTTTGATTTGAATAAATAATCAGTAACTGTTATGTTGTATATCTGCGTATGTATTTGCTGTGATTAAATGCATTTAGTATAAGTATTAGTATTATTGTATGATTATTACAAAGAGTTGTCCAGGTCTTGTATTATGATACAGTTAGCAGATAGTTTTGTATTGAATTAGTAATGATTAAATTTATGTAGCATGAATTTGTCCTATGCACTGGTCTTAAATATGACATCAGTTAGATTGCTCTTTTGTATTCACATTTGTCATTTCAGATACATGTCCATTAAAAGCAGGTTTAAATTAGGATTAAAAAATGAAAAGCTAAGCACCTAAAAACAACACGTTATGGATAAACGTTATGGACCCTGCGTGTTGTTTTGTTATTTTATTTGTGTATTATGTACAGGCTGTCAGTAAATGTAGTCAGATACTAATGATGGCGCTCTGCATTGGTCGTTTCCTGTATTTGTCGTGCTAAACTTCCACAGGTGGCATTCCGAAAGCTCCAAACTTCAGTCCCTGCACTCGTCTTTAAATGGATCTGTGGGAATGTGGAGCAGTTCTGTGATGTGGTGCTCTCGCTTGTGCTGGGAATGTGGGTGAGGAATAACACGCAGTCACAGAACGATTGTGTCTGCAGAGCTCTGCTCACGTCATTAGCCGTGACAGCAGAGGCTCATTTATCTCACTAATAGCGCTCTCTCCTGCTGCTTCACCAGAAGGGGGCGCATGAGAGTCTCAGCGGGATCTTCTGCCGTCTGCACTTTGTCTTCTCATTCCTCGTCTTGTAGAAGACTCTTCCTCATAATCATCATTTATTGTTTTGCCCGAACTTTTTTCCGAGTCTCATTATTTCTCTGTTTTTCACTCCTGCTGACTTCTGTTTGTTCATTTTCTCTCCGATTTCAAAATGTATGTGGCATATTGGTTTATGTAAGAGGAGAGAGAGTGTGGAGTGTGGAGTGAGATGAGAGGTGCGAAACTCATGGTGCTTTGTTAGAAACGGGTCTTCATACAAAAATATTGGACTGTAGAATGTGACAATTGACCAATCAGAATTGAGTATTCCAGACTGCTGTGTGACATGATGTACGCAGTGTCTCATTTCCAAAATGGAAAATATTATCTTGCTATCTTGCTACATCTCTTTAAAATCCGTTTTGGGTATCCCCAGTTAACAATTTTAGGTTGCAATAACTTTGAATGTATGGAGAACATCAGCCAATGTTCTGAGAACAGTCCCTGTTAGCTTGGTCAGTGTTTCCTCATCCAGGCAGGGAACCCAACAAGAGCTGCGATTGTTGCCATGGGACTCTGCCCTGACAGAGCTCATGAAACACATTGTTTTGTTTTCTGTGAAGCACAGAGGAGGTGATGGACAGGTTGGAAGGTTGGTTTTGGACTGTAAGTGCTCACTAATCAGCGTTTGGAATCTTTAGGCAGACTTTTCTCATTGTTCACAACTGTACAGAGACGGTCTCCGGAGACCCAGGAGGGATCCGTCTTTGTCTTGGGTTTCACTCTAGTGTATTTTCAAATACCGTTGCGACTTTTGCTGAGTTGTATTGTGTTTCTGATGTCACAAGACGTTCCCCAATGCTGTATCAAATGTGCAGGGCTGAGTCAAAGTGATGCTGTGTGTAGAAGATATCTGTGATGTTTAGTCTCCTCAGCTCATGTCATATAAATGGCTAATGGATTCTTTTAACAATCTACATCTTGTCAACTCTGGAGCTGCAGGTTCTTGGCTGTAATAAATCACTCCTTTAGCTCAGTTGGCAGGACATTGCAATGCAAAGGTTGTGGGTTCGATTCCCGGGGAACACATACCTTGAATGCACTGTAAGTCACTTTGGATAAAAGCGTCTGCCAAGTGCATAAATGTAAACTGGACCAGAGTGTGTGCTAGTGCTCTAGAGTTTGACTACATATGATTAATGGCCTACTAACTTCACTAAGAGGCAGAACAAACAGAGAAATAATAGATGCATAAGGAGAGAGAGGCACCAGAAGAAGAACTGTAAGTGCGCACCAGACAGATAAAGATAGAATGAGAGAAGAAGAGGAGGAAAAGAATCGACTGCAGAGGAGCTCAGAACTGGAAGCTCTCTCTGCGCTATGGGGCGAGCGAGACGGAGAGATCACAGGAACTCTCTTCATTTCATGTGTCTCCAGTGACGGCGACTGAAGAAGCTGTGCGAGATGTCTTAATTAACTGTGCTCGCTCGGCCCGGGAGTTCATATTAATACTGCATGTGCCAAATCGCTCTCTCTCGCGCTCTCTCTTATATCTGCTGTTCATTCATGAAAGAGAGAGAGAGAGAGAGAGAGAGAGAGAGAGAGAGAGGATGTGCGTAGCTTTTAAAATTTTGATGTGGGATACCCCTGCCTGACTGGTGCTCAGGGGTACAATGATAGCAGATACATGCAGTTTTGCATCATGCTATTTACAACAAATGCAGAATCTCATAAAACCATTACTTCACGGAGCTTTATGCATCAAATGCGACTGCACAAACACATTAGAATTATGCAATGAAGTGCAAGAGGCCACACTATATATGTAATACAGTCAAGAGGAAAAATTGATGCTGGGCATGGTGGGCAACGCTGCAGTCTCGCATGATTTACTGCTTAATTCTAGCTTGTTTGCAAAGATGATTTTGATGCATGAAACTCTTCGTGTGGTGAACTTACCGCATCCAGCATTGTTATTAGCTGCATGATGCAAAAATGGTTTCATCTATATACGTTTGGTTGCTATATACTAAAATATTAAACACAATTCAACACAGGTTTTCCAAACAGTATTAAGCACATTTATTATGACATCCTACTGGTTCTGGTGAAGGTTAACAGTTGGTGTCTGTAGGTGTCGTGCAGTGATACACACATGAGTTAAACAGGTGTTTATCACTTCATCTGCATTTACATTTATGCATTTGACGGACGCTTTTATCCAAAGTGACTTACATTGCATTATACTATACATTGTTTCTGAGTATGTGCAGTTCCCGGGATCGAACCCATGACCTTGGCGTTGTTAACGCCATGCTCTAACCACTGAGCTACAGGAAAGCGTTTGTATCGTGTTTTAGCACCAATCAGAAACCAGAACGAAAACGGTCTGTTTTATATCAGATATAAGCATCTGCCTTCTGTATTGGTCTTTAACGATTCTGCCGGTCCACTGCAGAACCGGTTCTGGAGAAGATCAGGGAGCAGGAGGAGGTGTCGGTGGCCAGAGAAGGTGGGGTGAGTCCCGAGGAGCTGGAGGAGGACAGCAGTCTGAACCTGTCTGCTGATATCTCACTGGACTCGGTCACTCACTCTCAGGACTTTGAGATGGATCACGGATCTCCACACGCGACGGCCAGGGACAGTCCATCACGTGACCTCTCCAGTGATGCAGGGTGTGTACAGTACAAACTGTTGTGTTGATTATATGCAGCATGGTTCAAATGTCAAAAGCACATTGAAAATGTGGGATTATTTTGATTTAAACCTGTAATGAAGCTACATTTAGATTTAAAGCATTTAAACTATTATATGTAGCTCGTTAATCAAATGTGGTCATCAAATTTATGATGTTGATATTGGTAGTATTTGACATAACATGTCTATAGATTTTAAAAAAGTCACCTTTTTTGCTTTCATTATGTTATGTGACAATGTATTTTAACATGTTTTAAGAATCTGTTTTAAGTTAATCTATTTATTTGGCAGAATACCAGAGAGTGCTGTAAATGGAGAGAGCCAATCAGAGCAGGTCATGAGCTGTCATGTCCAATCAAAAACGGGTAAGTTTTAGCTAATGGTTAATTAGCCTTAAGTACAAACTGCTAGTTAAATTTGGACACACTTTACTGAATTCATGTCTTTTGTGATCTTTTAATCTAAATGTTTAAGTTATGTTAAAGTGCCCAAATCAGTTTTGCAGACAAATATAAATTGTGTCTATGCAAGAATGTTCTTATAGCTTTTTTTATAAGCAAAGCTTTGTTTGATGTGCAATGGGCTGCATTTACCAGAGGGGTTACAAGTATGAAAAGCATCAGTGCATGATTCCAGACTTTGTTTTCTCTTTCTGCAGAGCCCCTGGAGGAGCGGATAGATAAAGCAACCCAGCCTTCTCAAAGCGCCCTTGATCTGGAGAAGGTTTCTGTGAGTGCCGCAGAGACGGATGCATCTTTGTTCAACGCGCCTCAGACGTTCGACTGCGGCGTCCAGACTTTGTTCTCACACATGGACGTACATGCTCAGTGCCTTGATTCCAACACTATCTCTCCTCAAGCAGTTCCCAAGACTTCCCCTGAGCCCAGGCATTCATCGCTGTCTGAAGACCAGACACAGAAAACCAACTGCAGTAGAGTCAGCTTTACCCACACTGCAATGCAAACTCAGACAGATCCCATGACTTCCTCTAATGTGCCTCCATCCAGCTTTGGCACTGAAACTCTTGTAGTTAAGCCTACATCCTCAACGGGGCTAAAGAAGGACATGGCTACTTCTACAGAAGAGTTTCATGTTCCTGAACCCCAAACCCCTGTAGTCCAATCCCCTAAGAGCCCAGGATTCACACCAACAGCCCCAATCGCTAAAGCCGAACCCAAACCCAAACCATCCAATGAGCTGACCCGCGAATACATCCCCAAAGTGGGCATGACCACTTACACCGTCGTGCCTCAGAAGACTCTAGAAAAGCTGCGTGTTTTTGAGGTTGAACTGACTTTGGAACGTCGTGATGATGCTAGCTTGGAGAACCTGGACAGCAAGACCTTCTTACCTCCACCCAGCCACCTCTCCCAGTTGACCAATGGCACGGCTTCTCTTAACGGCCACCAGAGGTTGTCCAGGAAACCCACAGAGCCTGAGCAGACCATTCCACCTGCTTCACCTAGAGATCATGTCTTCTCACCTTCGTCTCCGTCAGAAAAAGGAACCGAGCTTGGCGTCAAGGAGAAGAAAGTTCCACCTGCAATAAGACCCAAACCAGCTTCCTTCCGTCTGCCCCCGCACAAACGGACGCCCGGGGATTACGTGGCCTCGGCGGCAGTGCGCAGGGCGAGCGTCGACAGCAGTAGCAGCAGCAGCACTTGTGGCAGTCCTGCAGCCAAGGCGAAGGAACCTTCGGGAAGGCCACTGTCGGACGTCTTCTCTGCAGCCGCGCATTACAACTTTTCACCTCCACCAGTGCAGTGGGAGGCAAAGGAGGACCATGCAGGAGTGAGTAGCAGTCCTCATCCCGAGGATGTGGAAGTAGACAGATCTAAGACCGAACACCCTTCTAAAGACGCAGAGGCTCCTAGATTTCCACCTGCTTCCTTTCTGAGCCGTCAGAGCAGTCTTCCCACCAGCCCTCCGCCTTCACTGAGTCTGGATAAATTGAGAAGCTTTGCTGCGCCCAAACCGTACTCTTCCTCAACGCCCTCTCGCTTTGCTCAGGCCGTGTTGTCCGCCGTCAAAAGGTCTCAGTCTTTTTCCCAGCATCCTCTGGGGCACACGAGCTACATCAGAGAGTCTCCAGAGCCGCCCGCAAACACTGTGAGTACTATAGCAGACCTGGGTAAACTTTTATAACTGGAGGTCATCGTCTTATTTCTCATTCTTTAAGGTTAGGATACATACTCTCGCCATTCTCATGGGTAATCAAATACTTCAATACGTCACTGCTAGAGAAAGTCAACTAGAAGAAAGCCAGTCGTTGATTGTTTTTATCACGAAAAGAGAAAGCACAACAATAACAACATACATCGTTCATACATAATGAGTAATTACAGTAATGAGTAATTACAGTAATGAATATGCGTTTATTTCTTTCATTATCGTAATGCAATTTAGTGTAATCGTAATAAAATAGTCACGGTTATCGCCAAAATAGCGTTTTCTGCAAACAAAATGTCATGACTAACTTTTCCTCATCATAATGCACCCAAAATCAAAAGAAGCAGGTTGCAGTTCTATGAGATTATCCCAAAACAGAAAGGTCACATAACGATAAGGTCGGAGTACAGTGTGGGTGGAGTCTTATTTAGCTCCTGATTCGCCTCCTCAGTCTCATTGTACTATACAGTTGTTTTGTGATGAACCCATTGTAAAATACACCCAGTTTAAACCGGTGCTGGTAAATGAATATGGGAGTTGGGTGACACTCATTGTCACAGTTGTGTGTACTTAATGTATTGACGCACGAGGATCATTAATCGGTGTCCTGGACTGACCTGTCTTCTGCTCTTTTGTTGTTGTGTCACGGGGGTCAGCTGTGAACTTGTTTAGTGATGCAGGATGCCGTTGTGTGCCCTCAGTGTATTCAATGTATGTTTGGCCCTCAGCGCCATCAAAACAATCTTGTGGTAAAGGCTTTTGTTTGGCTGATGGGACAGGGTGTGTGCGTGTCTGTGTTGTGTGTGTTTGTGTTATATAGACGTTTGGCTTGGATTGCTTGTGTTTGGTTGGGGGGGGGGGGTGTTTGTCGGGGACCCTTGTTTTACCCAAAAGTCAGCAAAACCTGACAAATCTGAGCCAAACCTCCTTTTGGGGATGTCCTTATTTGTAAAAACACTATAAAACAATGGTAATTACTTTTTTTATTTGTATAAATGCAAATGTTTTCTGTTAGGGTTAGATTGTATTAGGTGTTAGGTTATATTGTTTATAACTAGCTGTGTATAAAAACAATATACGTTTATGTAATGTCCCCGTATGGATAGATGAGTAAACATAAGTGTGTGTGTGTGTGTGTGTGTGCGTGTGTGTGTGTCCCGGAGGGGGTACAGTGGAACAATCCATACTGCTTCTGTGTCACACGCATAAATCATATGAAGACGACACAGTACTGTCTTTATCTAACGCCTAGCGTGCACCAACACAAGCCCTCATTGAGAGTGTGTATTGTGTGTTTTTATCCCCCTGTGGATCACAGGTGACAGACAATGAAGAGAGCACTGAGAGACACAGAGCGGCCCCATCAAGAACAGCAGGCTGTGGCGACTCAGCGCCAGGCTCGAGCCGAGACGCAGACATGGGAACATGTAAGATTGGAAATACTCAGCCATCCCCAGTGAGTGACTCTAACTCTGGATGTTAGTCTAACTGTCATTGAGACCTTGATTATAAACCAGTTAACTTTACTTTAACTTCCACGGTAGAATGTTGCAAGCTTGTATTCACAACATTTGTGGCACAATGTTCATGACATCAGCAAATAATTTCTCTTATTCGTTTTTCTGGAGGGTTCAAAAGGGGTGGGGAATACTTTTCTAGCTGGATAAATGTCTGACTCTTGTACATGGAGTTTAAGAACAGTCTCTTTCTGGTATCCTTGCACACATAGTTTAACAGTTACCAGGTTACCAGTATTAATGTGGTCATGATATTAATAGATCAGTTATCAGGCTGGTAAGTGATTCTATTACACCAGTGTCATGCTAGCACATACAGTACAATGTTAATTATACAGCATATTGTTTTGAACCATTGTGTAATGTAATTTTTATCGCTTAACATTCTATTGCAAGTGCCTACCGTACGGTTTCACTGTGATAATAGTTTGTGTTATGCTACAAATGCTGTTAATGAAGCTTAACATGTGTTTGTATTCTAAAACACATCACTAATAATTGCAGTGGCTGTCCATGA
>JAZGTJ010015570.1:0-13276 GCA_036877575.1 Botia almorhae | reverse complement strand
ATTGTCTTTAGGATTAAAGCGCTGGACAAATTACATCAGAGTGTATGTTTGTACTGTGTGTGTGATGATCTCAGAAGATGATCTTCTGGAGTGTAACTGCATGTTTACAGCATCCACATCTGTCTGTCACACCTCTCAGACTCACATCACTTCCTGTTAGCCTGCAGCAGTTCATCTCACCTCAGTTGTTTCACTGGTATTAATGAATCACACTGCTGTACCTGCACAGAGTTCAGTCTGCAGTAGCCGTTCAGTGGAAAGCGGATCACGTGGGTCGGGTCTTGATTCCAGCCGGCATTGACAGAATTACAGATGACGTCTCCCGTCTCTGGGAAACTGTCCTCTATGAGGGCCTTGTCCCCGCTGACGGCGATCCTCTCGCCCAGGTCAGGGGTCACCCGCACCACCAGGCACTCGCAGGGCTGCGCCGCCCGCCTCTGCTCGCGGTCCTGTTTCCAGCGCTCCAGCTCCTTCACCATGAGCATCAGCTGGTAGTAGCGAGCCTCCTCGTACAGCAGCTGAAACTCCTACAGACACGACACAAGCACACAGAGAGATAAACAAACAAACCGCAGAGCAAACAAATGAGCAAACACTCGACTACATTCACAAACAAATGAACAAGTGATCAAACAAACCGTAGAGCAAATGAACAAACGAATGAATGAAATGAACAAACAAACCAACAAGAAATGAAAAAGATTTTTTGTGCTAAGAAACACATTTACATTTAAATTTGACACAAGTTTTGTACAATGTTATAAATGCAGGATAGACATGAAGGACTAAACATCATCTAGAACTGTTTTTACATTATGTACTCATATACATAAGTCAGGGACAAGAAAGCAATATAACAAATTAAATCTAATATGTTTCAAAGCACATTTAGCATTTAGATGCAGTCAGACAAACACATGGAGTGGTTCTGCTCATCTAATTCATCTTTAGACAGAACCGGGCCTCACACACAACGGCTGGACAGCACAGACTGTCTGTGTGTGTCTGAGGCTGTCTCACCCTACAGCACAATAACTGCCCTTATACTCACCCCTCATGCTACAGCACACAGAAACATGCCTCCGCGCCGCCACACAAACAGCACAAACTCTCAGTAAAAACACACAACAGAGATGAATAATGAAGAGAATTAGTCTTTCAAGCAGAGTCAGAAATGAAGTGTTTTGTTAAGGGGTAATATTCAGCCCTGGAACTGATTTTTGGGTTTCTGTATGATGTGAGTCAGGTGATGGTGATCTACCACAGGTTTCTGTAAAACTGCTCACTTCCACAGACAACAATACCTTCAAACAACTCAAACACGACACTTTTACCACAGAGCAACTGTCCTTTTCTCCTCCCTCGACCTCTCTTCTCTCTCTCTCTCTCTCTCTCTCTCTTTTATCACATGCTGGTGTGAACAGCATGGACACAGAGACTTTGGGCCTTCAAGCTTCTGCTAATTCCAAGAAAAACAAGCTGAGCTTCTTTCACAGGTCTACACAGAGTGTTTGAACAGAGACTCCCCGTGTGACTCACTTCTGGGGAGGGAATCTAAAAGACGACTGTCTTGGGCCACATTCATATGGACAAATGAAAGCTGATGTTATACACAGCACATATTTCAAGAGTAAGATTTGAGTCAGTTTAACCAATACTTTCAATCTGATTATTACACAAACGTGCGGGTCAAATGCCATGTGTGAGACTGAAGTACCGTGAAGTCATCAGGGAGGAGCAGTTTGCTGGTTCTCAAGTAACTCAGAATGTACCGGAAGATTTCTCCATCTCTGTCGATGAAGTAATGCTGCTTCAGACTGTCCAGAACGATGGGCTCAGTGCCGTTAAACAGACGACTGATTCTGCAGGAGGAGAAACGAGTCAGTTCTACTTAATAAACAAAAACTACAGATAAACATGACTGATTATAATAATAGCAGCAACTGCTGATTTAATTAACTTACAGCGTTATGATCACAATGACCAGTGATGTCAGTATGAAACACTTTAACTGATAACATGTAAGTTGATCATTTCATCTGATTTAGGCTCTGAATCATGTCACACTATTTCTGCTGCTTAACTAAATCTACTTGATCTTTGTAAAGATGTTCCTGTTTCATTCTTTCATTCCTTTTCTGTCCTTCCTTCCCTCCCTCCCTTCCTTCCTCCCTTTCTTTCTTTCTTTTGAAAGCAGATGAAAAGCATTTAATAAGAAAAGCAATCTCTCTCTCTCTCTTCTGCCTCCGGGGGTCTCTCTGTCACGTGGTCCTGGTGTTCTCCAGTCAGAGTTTCACCATGTTGCTTTGGGCAATCTTAGTTTTTCATCTCGGCCGTTTTTTCTGAAAAGCAATTAAAATGCCGCCTGCTTCCGCCCTCGCCCATTTTCCTCCTCCCTCCCTCACTGAGCTCTCTCGCTCTGTATCCTTTAATAAACAAGAGCGAGTCAGTCTCTCTGTTACCCTGAAAAGATGTCAGGTCTACACTCTTCCTCTCTCACACACTGTAACTCTGTGATACATAGTTTGACCTCAACATCTGTCCTCACCTCAGCTAATCTCAAGGGTCAGGCATCAAACAGGTTCTTTGTACCTGGAGTCAGGGTATTTGGTGAGCGTAGCCAGACTGCTGGTGAACATGTGTCCGCCTACATCAATATGAACCGGAGCGTTGGCTTTAGTCAGCTGAGCCGGCAGTGGAATTCCCTGAGCAGTCAGAGGAGACACTGGAGAGCGGGACAAAGAGAGCCGAGACATGTTCCTTCCCTCCTGGACAAACAGCACAGAATCACATCAACTGCTTATAGATCTCTGCCAGTCTCTCTCAGGTGAGCACGAGTCTGAGCTCGAGAGAGAGAGAGAGGGAATGAGAGGAAACTCCTAAATAAAGATATTGGGCACAAAACATCTTGTCAAAACAGATTTTTGATCTTTAAAAGTTTCTGAGAGCAAATAATTCAACAGCTTGAATTGAAAGCAGATATGAAAGAAACAACTAGATGAGGTGAAGGTCAAAAATAAGATTTGATGAAAGATCATGATGATGTTTCAGGTGATGTACATAACGTTCTCACTTTAGCAATTAAAACGTCATTAGAAAATGATCACGTATAAAGGTATAATTTTAGATTTCCTCCACGTCACATTGTAAAGACACTCACAACTGAATTAAATGTTGTTAATAGTTGTCATAGTTACGCAATATCACTTTACAGATAACATCGTGGAAAAAGTGATACAAAGGTCAGACGTTAAGAATCAGATATTATCAGACCACATCAAAGTCAGAAATAGAAGCTTATGTTTAAACTGTCCCCAGTTCCGCGTACTGCGCAGTCATTGATCTCACTGCACAGAACTAGCGCATAGATGGAGCAGAGGAACATTGGTGAATGTTTAGAGGATGTGTCGTACCGTTTCAAACATTGTAGGATGTCCGACGCAATCTGAGGAGATTCCAGCTGTCTGTTGCGTTTCCTTACGAAACAACTTTTCGTTGAAAGACTCCGTACAGAAGTCAGATGTTCTGGAAAAGGTTTGTGAATGCAGTGAGATCTGCAGCCGGTAGCGTTATATTGGTCCGTGTGGCTGTAGAAACTCTCTGAAAGTGATGTGTCGGTATATAATCACAGACCGCTACAGACGCTCTCCAGGAAAGCTACACGGGGAGTCGGTGAAGACTGCGCGCTTACCTCAGATGTGACTGTGTCTTAAACCCCGAGATCGGTCGTGTCTCTGCCTCCTTTTCTCTTTCTTGCTCTTTTCTTAACGCACCGCGTTTCAGTCCAGGAAAGCAGGAATGACGCTCCGGGCTCCAAACGCCCCGCGGCTGTCAGCTCAACCCCGCCCGAGCTGAGGCGAGTTCCGCCATCACATCTGATGTGACTCTGCACGGGTGAAGCTTTACCCCTGTGTCCTTTAATCGTGTCGCACGGATCCGTTTGACCACATCTGAATAGAGACGCGTGAAGCGACGCGTGGCGCGGGGTTAACGGGGCGTTTGGTTACCTGTGCGCCCGCGTCAAGAGAAATATTCAGTTTGTTTCTGTCTCTGGGTTTGTAAGCTTGGAAGAATTAATCTGACATTTGTTTCATGTGTGTTTTGCTTCAGTGCTGTAATAATATTCTGCTGGTCTGTTAAAACTACAGCGCACAATCCAGCCAAACATTTTCATATCTGTCTTTCAGATGGAAGACAGGATCATTGAGATAAAAACATTGTACAGAAAGAATATTTCACTGTTTAAACGTTTTATCAACGTTTCCTCCATCGACCGTCAGACAGTGACCGAATTTCCCCACAGACGCAAATAATATAGCCTACATGACAATAATAAACATGACAGTTTTATTTTCTTAAATAAATGATGAAAACACGTTATTTCTCTTAAGAGTGGTATAAATCTTAATTTCTGTGTCACACTTTGAATTGTCGGCATGTGTTGTAATGAACATAATACGACACGAGGGCAGTAACTCTGTTGAAATTGGTTTCATTAGACGAACAGCAGGAAGATATTGGAGTTAATGAAAGAAACAAAGCATGCAGTTTAATTCAAAAGATTTATATCGATCAGACTGTCGCCACATTCATTTAATGTACAGGTTGTGAGAGAAGAAATGTCATTATCATAATGTGCATCAGAACAACAGCTGTATCAGAGTAACCTTCACCATCTCTGGTCTCAAATAAAGACATCTGTCCGTCATCCGGCACAGCGCCATCTGCCGTCCATCAGCGCATCCACTGCCGTTCAACAGCTTGCAACATGTTCTGATGCTGTTGCATTTTGTCTTTCGTGGTAATTACATTTTTCAGAGTCTTTTGTAGTCATTTCTACAAAAAAAGAAGTTAGTTCAAAGTTAGTTAGATCTTGTTCTCGTGCCTCCAGGTTCGTCTAGCGCAAAACCCAATTATACAAGATTAACTTCTGTTAGCTTCTTTTTAAATATGAATTCGGTGCTGAGGAAAGAAAACTGTAAATTTGTTTTGTTCTGTCTTACACGTGTCAGATATCGGCTGATTCAACACTGTGAAGAGAACAGCATGTGTGAAGCTGTGGGAGATACCGAGGGGACAGAAGAGGACGAGATGAACATCAACAGCGGTTTGTACTGCTATAAGGAGGGTCGAGCTTTTGTTTCTAATGCTGGGGTAAAGTACCACAGAAATAACTCAATATATTAATATACAAACTTACCTTTCAAACAGTGGCTGAATGGCACTGCAGCTGTTTAGTAAATATGCACTGAAATGGAAACATCAGAATAAACTCCAAACTGCATTTCAGCGGCTTCAGCTTTCCGTCCAGCTTGATGTCATGCAGCGTTCTGTACACAGACCAGAGATCAACACATCACTTTCTGACACAGCTGCATGTGCTTTCAGACATTACATACACAAAGCACTTCAGTAGAGTTATAATATATAATTATAATTATATTGCTCTAATTATTATTACCTCTAAACAAAGTTGCTTTCAAACCTGATGGTGAAGATCTGTCATGACTGTTTCGACTGATCACTATGACACAAGCAGACGCCGGTATAGATGCGTTTATACTGGCTGGTGATGCTCAGTTTCCTTCACTGACCATTGTGAGACCATTACAGACAAAGACATGTACAGTCACATTTAAAGGGACAGCTCATCTGACCCATTCTGTCATTTGATAAACAGCTTTTCTCGGACCCCATACACTTTTCATTGTATAGAGAAAGAGGATAGTGAATGTTCTCCTTCCATCTCCTCCTGTTCTCCACCAGAAGAAGTTATACATGAGTGAGTACATGGAGAGGATTTTCAGTTTTGAGTGAACTTTCCCTTTAATGAAACATCATCAAACAAATCATGTTATTTTGCAGGCTTTTTATTTTTTGTCGTTTACCTTGTTTTATTCAAACTTGTTTCAGTGGAATGATCTGAAATATGGCAGCAAAGAAAGACAGAAGCACTGAGGAACAAGGCTTGTAACAGCACACACGGTCCTTCTCTACAATCTGCTTGTGTAACAGTTCTGCCTTTTACATTGTTATCATTTTAAATGTAAGAATCCCCCCCCCCATTTAAAGGGAACCTATGACCTGTTTATATTCACCTGTTCCAGTATAGAGGGTCACTGTGTCCTAACCATCATACAGATCAGTGGTCCTAATCAGGCGTGACACCACAATGAATGTTTTTGACACTTACAAATGTTGCCTGACACTAAAATTCACAGCCAATTGGAACATATTTGAGGTTTAGTACAGTTATGTGCAGCGGAATTATGAACCAATCAGATTTAATTGTGAGTGCTAGACACCAGGCAAGTCAGCAAATCCTGTCGCTCAGATTTACTGTACATTGTACTGCATCTAGCTAGAACCCAATGCAATAAATCTATTTGATAAGCAGAACAGTATTAATAAAAAAAAACAATGCACAGCTTAAAAAAGAATGAGAAACCAAACGCTCAGGGGCAAGACAGCTGTGTGGTGTGAAGGCACTATGATGCAAGAAGATTCTTCTCCCTCAGCTGCAGATTCACACGTGTGACACTGTTCTCACCGGTACACACACACACACACACACACACACACACACACACACAAACACACGCACACACGAGCTCTGCCGAATCTTTGAGTGGCAACTACACAATGAGTTTATAGACTCTGCAACACTGTGGTGGAACAAGAAGATAATTAGATCAAGAATGTATGATTTTTAAAATAAATTCTAGAAATACATGCCAATCTGTGCTGCTATCTTGGGTTTATAATGCACATATGGGTTCTTTAAAAGCAGAGAACTTTCCACAAAACTCTCATTTTGTGCCTCAAGTCTTTTTAGCAAGTATTAGTAATTTGTAAATTCCTTTTGATTTATATCATCATTTTATACAATCATTTATAAGTTTTGCTTTCAATTACATTTACTGTTGGTTGAAATCAGCAGTCCATCACATGCGAGTTTATGAACGGGACATCAGAGGAGGCTGTTTGACCAATCAAAAGAGTCGAGCTGCTTTAGAGAAGGCCAGCCTCCCCAAGAACAACAGAAAAACAATGAAGCCGTGAAAACAATAATAAAACAATGAATGAACGTGCTTGCAAAAGAAGTTTTTCAGGTCCACTGGTTAGGGAGTAAATTTTGGTCAGATTGTATGAGAACGGTCCGGTGGAGGCGGGGCTGTTAGTCTTCTCCCTCCAATCATCTGCTTTCATTGGTAGAGCTCGTTGGTTATGATATGTTGCAGTTTCTCTCTCAGTTCTCTGAAGCTGGGCCGCTCCACAACATCCAGAGTCCAGCACTGCTTCATGATGTCATACACCACTGGCGGACAGCCGTCCGGAGCGTCCATCTTATAGCCGTGCTCTACACGCGGAACCACTTCCTTCAGAGGCTGAAAGCAGAGGAAGAGAGAAAACCAACGGAATCATGAGTCGAAATGGCCAACAGCGCCCTCTACATGTTACACATTTATATTACATTTCATTATTTCCTATTAAAATGAGTATCATAATAAATCATCATAAAATATGTAACATAGTTATTCAAAAAAATTAAAAAACAAAGCAAATATTTTATTTATAGTGATAAATGATAAAAAATATCATTTATAATAAATATGGTATAATCATGCAAAATAGAATCATCTAAAATAGTTATGACTGTAACATTATGCAGAACATTTTTTAACTACAACAGTTTTAAAGTGACTCTTACAATTCTTGGATATGGAACCCGACCAAAGGAGTAAATCTCCCAGAGCAAGATGCCATAACTCCACACGTCTGACTTCGTGGAAAACTTCTGTTTATTAGACGGAGAGGAAGGAAAGAAAAGAGTGTTTTACAATTCTGAACGTTTGTAATGCATCTGTTTAAATGAGCACATGAAAAGCAGACAAGCCACCTTCTCTCGTAGGGCCTCGGGTGAAGTCCACTTCACTGGCAGTTTGGCTGTGTCTTGAGTTGAAGACACTTCCTTTGTGAGGCCGAAGTCACTGACTTTAGCGAGGTTCTCCTCGGACACGAGAACGTTACGAGCCGCCAGATCTCTGTGTACAAAGTTATTCGCCTCAAGATATTCCATCGCCTTACAAACGTCCCTGAAAACCAGCAGGACAAATAAAGTGTATGAAGACATGCAGAAACATGAGGGCATAAATATAAATGCATTAGAAGTGTAAACAGACTTCTGCAGCGTTTTGATGTGAAAACAATGAATTAATTACAAATAAGAGAAAGAAAAAACTCACATCGAGAAATTGATGAGACAATCTCCACCGATAACAGTTCGTCCTCGCGAGCGCAGGTAGTCCACCAGACTGCCCTGAAACAGCAGCACAGCAACAAACGAAGACTGGAATTCGTATCGATGCTTTGAATGTGTTATGTTTTAAACTGCTGTGACATCATTATAAAACCGACCTTGGCCATATATTCAGTGACAATGTAGAGATTTCCCTTCTCCTCCACGATCACACCCAGCAGCTGGACCAGGTTATTGTGCCGCAGTCGCCTGTGAGCAATAACAAACAGCCTGAGGAGGTCAGTCTGATAAACACACAGTATGTGCTGAGGAGAAGAACATGAATCGAGAGACTGTACGTCATGACAGAGGCCTCAGCGACAAACGCCTGCGCCGTGGCGTCGTGTTTGATGCACTTTACTGCAACTTTCTGGCCCCTGTAGTTTCCAACCATCACATCTGACACACACAAATAACAGTGTCAATGATAACAGCTGCCCTTACAGCCAGGAGTCAGTCAGTATTCTAGATCTACTCTAGATCCATGCAGAAATCTCATCATGTTTCCTCCCCACTGCACATGGAAACCTCACCTCCGAACTCTCCCTTCCCAATAGTCTGCAGAAGTTTCAGATCCTTCCTGTTCAGAGCCCAGCCACCTGTGAGGAACAAAAACTCATCATGCTGAGAAACAGCAGTGAGAACACAGTCAACCATTCTCACCCATGCAGAATCTAGAAAGAGGTGTTCAGAACCGGGTCTCACTTCTGGAGAACTCATCCTGAGCCGCCACTGTCCCTTCCATGAGTTTGGGTTTGATGAGTCTGGTACACAATCCATCTGCATCTTTAGTGTAGTGCTGTTTAATACAGAAACAGGAACAGTTAATGAATGAACAAAACCTGGTACCTTTAGTGGGTGATTTCTTGCACACAAACACACGTCAGTAAACACAGTTTATGATGTCATGTTCATTAAAACCATAACTGAAGAGTTACTAAATAAAAATTAAGCGCAATAGGAGAAAAATAATAAACAGGAATGTCTTAAATAATGATATAACGTTGTGTTTGTTAACCGAGGGCACTATACAGATGTGTCGCGGTATTCACCAGCAGGTGGCGCTTCAGTGTATCGTGTATATTGTGTTGAGTGCGCTCGTTTCACATCGAGTATTAATCTGTTTTAAACGCCATCTGTCCGCTGCGATAATCGCGACCAGACGCACAGATAATATTGCAGCAGAAATTAGACGCGTCGACGGAGCGACTGTTTCCTCTTTGTCTCTTCCTCCTCGTGCACTGTTCCAGGAACTGCAGCGCGGGCGCGGGAGCGCGCAGGGAAGCGCGCGCAGTGCTCACTAAAGGCTAAATGCTTTTTACTTACTATCACTGTAATGTACTTGCAGATTTTTTGCTTAATGCAAAAACAAGATACAAACGCTGTATCATCTACAGTAACTGGACATGTGATACAACATACCAGACTGCAGCTTTAATATGTGTTTTAGCACTGAGCGTGTGTGAGATCGCTGCTGTAATACAGACAGACTGACACTCATGATGATCGCTACTCCAATAATCACACAGAGTCCATTACAGAAAGAGTGAGGAGATATTTACTGTACAGAACCTACACAATAATGTTCTGTTATTGTTCACACACTAAAATGTTACACATACAGTAGTTGGTTCTTTCTAACAGTTTCGTTTGACAGATCTGATTTGATATAGAATCACAAATTAAATACTTAATTTTGTTAGTATTCTTTACTCTTAATTTCAAGAGTGGAAAGAGTGACATGTACAAACACACATTAAAACGCTAACTTCACCACTTTTGTACACCCCTGTCACATCCTCTCACAACCCTGGACTTAACCTTTGACACCACAGCTCAAGGTGTGTGTGTAAAGTCATTTCCTGGAGTCTGTCGTAACTCTCGCTCCATCGCTCCGGTCAGTGCGTCTACTGTGGACTCACTTCCTGTTTTGTCTATTTTTAGCGCAGTGTGTGGTGATCGGTTTGAAATGTTGACGGACGCAGTGTGAGCACTAACAGGAAGGATTTGACAGTTTCATAACTGAATGTGTGTGTGTGTGTGTGTGTGTTTGAGCTGAAAATAGTATGAATGTTACTATCTATACTGTCCTTAGAAATGCTTGCAGTGAAATAGCACAAAGTTTTCTGAGCCCCTGTTGACCATCAGCCCCCTCACCTCCAATACTCCTCCCCTCACCTCCATGAGCTGCATGAGGTTTTCAAAATACTCCTCCCCTCACCTCCATGAGCTGCATGAGGTTTTCAAAATACTCCTCCCCTCACCTCCATGAGCTGCATGAGGTTTTCAAAGTACTCCTCCCCTCACCTCCATGAGCTGCATGAGGTTTTCAAAGTACTCCTCCTCATCGATGGACAGTTTGCCGTTGTGGTAGATGATGCGGTAGTGCTCCACCTTGCCGTCGCAGCTAACACACAGGGTGTAGTCGCCGGGGAAGTTGGTGCTCTCGCGCACCAGGAAGAGGCCCGTCTCCGGGGGATACAGAAGACGCTCCGCCTGCTCACGCGTGATCTTTCCATGGAACCATCTGAGTGACCACAGAGAGAGGAGTTGTGTTTAACATGCCCAGCAAGAACATCTTACAGTCATCCACAAATAACACCCTGGACGACCTCAGTCACCATTCACTTACACATTTGACAACCAGAAAGTCCAAATAGTTTGAATGGTTTAAAATGATTAAATAGCTCATATATATAAAGATTTGTATTGAAATGACTGTTTACTTTCAACTACTAAAAACTACTTAAACACATTTAGAGACTAGACTAGAAACAACACCATATAACATTTATTACAATGTATTTATGTAAAAGAATATGTAACTAGTATGTAAAAATTATGTAACATTAAAATAGCACTACAATAGTGAAAAGTATATTTTAGTGTATATTATTTATAAGTAAGCTACACTATTACACTATTGTAACATGTTACAAATGTACAATTATTTCTATATATGATTGGTAGGGGGATCAAAAACAAAAGTGACTCAGACAGTATAAAGCACAAGACTGAGAGAATGAGGCACAATTACAGGCTTTCAAAAAGACCAGCGGCTTCGTCTGGCCCTTCTGTGGCGCTTCTGGCATGACAAACACTCAATCTGTATCTCTGTTAGCCTCAAGAAAACATACACAATGTCTAAAATAAACCAAACACGCATGAAAACGACCAGCACCATCCAGAGGCCAAACACATCCACAGCTCAATCTGAAATCCTCTCTTACACGTTTGAAACTGATCTTGTCCGTCATGTTTTAAACATTAAACTCAGCGGTGCTCGTGCAGGCTGACAGAGATCAAAGCTCGTCTTTGGGATGTGAAATTAAACTCAGATAATGTCACAGAAACTTCTGCATCATTCTGTGTGTTGTTCCAGCACACAGCCGGCAGTAATTGAAGAATATCACGTGCTCCCTCACAAACAAAAGACCAATCGTGATGTGCCGCTCGCTCGTTTGCATATCAGACAACCAGAGATAGAGTTTTCCACGTCCTTTATTCATCCACACGCTGTCATTTGTATAATGCAGATTTGTGCTTCTATTTTAAAAAGACAGATTCAAATGAGTTCTTGGGTCACACACACACACACACACACACAGTACTTACGGCATTAGACTCAGTTTGCCCCCGGACTTCACACCTTCTCTTTTCTGCACATAGTTTGCTGGGATAATTCCCTCCCGTCCTGCAGAGTTCTTTGCTTTGTACCAGTTTGGATCCTGGAAAAGAAAAACCCATCAGCACAAACTCCAAAAGCTGCAAAACATTTGTGCTTCAACTCTACTAAGACTCAGTTTCTGAAGTATCTTTACATCCAAATCTGAATTGAATGATTGTATAAATTCACAATTCGACTTTTAAAATAAAGAAACCAAACTTAAAGTTTAATCTATTTTGTAACATTTACGACGTGCAGGAATATGTGTTTAATGTTTCTGTGTTTTAATGACATTTGTTTCATTACAGAATATAGAATCTTTCCCTGATGTTCTCACTCACAAATTTACCTTCGTGACTCCAATTATGGTAAGAACATCTCCTCGGCACATGGGCAGGTCCCGGTCTGTTGCTCCAGAGAAGTTGTATCTGGCCACACACTCAGTGCCTGCAGGCCAGGTCTAGAGAGGGCAGAACAACAGATGAGGAACAACCTCTGACCTCATTCTTAAAACCTCACTGAGAGGAAGTTCTAAAATGATCATAATAAGTTCTCTCTGTTCTCTCAGTGCAGATATAGGAAGCATCATAAATGACATAATATCCTGAGGTAAACATCTGAAGGATCTTGTCATACCTCTACGGTAGACATAGCTGAAGAGAAACGACCTCACACTGTCGATCGGTTTCAACTGGTACATCAGAGCTGAGCCCCGCGGCGTACAGCTGCAGCCAGAAACCGCCAAACACCTGTTGACACGAGACAGCCAAAAATGAAACGAATGGTAACAAAGTAATGACAATAGTCACTGCAGATTCTACTGACACTCCACGAGTGTTTAAAAACTGAACACACATGGCAAAGCTTATCTTCAGGGGTTCCAAGAAAATGAGCTTAAAATTAGCAAATGCAGAAAAATAGACACGCACAGACGCACACGCACAGACGCACACACCTTCGAAGGGGATGCAGCGGATGTAGATCTTCCGATGCTTCAGACAGGAAGAGCTGAACAGCAGGCAATTTACAAAAATATTCTGTTAAATATTCAGTGTGAACGGAAGGTGACAAGCTGAGCTCAAAGTGAACTCATGTTCTGTGCTAAAGAGAGTCACCTTACAAAAGCTAAATGTACCAGAAAAGCTTTACGGCCAGTTATGCACGTTTCAATTGCTTATGAGCTTTACACAGCATAATAATGCCCAATATTATATAATGCATCATAAATTAGATCATTCCACATAAACATACAGCAGTAAATACAGCAGCAGTGTTCCACAAACACAATTTATCATTAGAAAAGTACAGTC
>JAZGTJ010015569.1:0-10170 GCA_036877575.1 Botia almorhae | reverse complement strand
GCAATAGGGGAAGACATTTAGTAGCTTTCTCACCAAACTAGAGTACATATACATTTACATTTAGTCATTTAGCTGACGTTTTTATCCAAAGCGACTTACAAATATATATATATATATATATATATAAGATTACGCAAATGTATTTCAATTAAAATATCAAGCATTTTTGTTGTAAGCTCTTATTAACTTGGCTAGAGAAACTTTAAATGAGGAAAGAAAAACAACTATACTGGAATTTAACTATTTAACTGAAATAGTGAGTTTTATGCAGTGTATGATATGTCCTCACATGTGAAGTCTAAAAATGGCTGATCTGTTCAAAAGACTCTGGTCACTGACTCATCTGTTTTAAAAGGAAAGGAGCCACATGACAGTGGTTCTGCTGTGTGTGTCATTGCATTTAGTCCACTGTAAATTATTAAAAACCAACAAACATGAAAAATTCTGGGTGGCTCATCCTTTCTTTAAAAAACACCTGCTTTCAAAACAGCTGGATTACTTAAAGCAGAACATAATAGATCTATCAGCTGAATTTAACACAGTTTAAAATAATAGAGCTAAGTCTTAGGAGAACTTCTGCACATCAATTTAGGACATTCCTCTATTCTATTCTACCCTAATTTATTGTATATAACCATATAAGTCCACGGCAGACTTATAAAAACAGACGTCTGAGCAACACAAACTTGGCACCCACCTTCTATAATAGGAGACTTGGATAAATCTCGTCTGTCCTCGGGGAAACACTCTAGAAGTCTTTTTAAAAGTCTTCCCAAATCCGAGTAGCTTCTGTGCAAGTAAAGAATATTTCTGTCTGACCATTCAGTTCTTATTTCAAAGAACTCCTCTTCCTCTCCTTTTATAATGAGCCTGCGGATCCCGTTAACCCAACAATCCTTAACGAACATGTTTACAAGAGATGTGCCTTCAAAAATCGCCGATGCCATATTACTGCGCCCTCAGTCCAGCATACTGTAGGTGGTAGATTTATCCTTCTGGTCAAGTTCACAAACATGAAACACGACAAACTTACACAAATTGATTCATGGCTGATGTTGTTGAAATGCAAATATTGAAAGTTTAATAAAAACACCTAAGTCACAAAATATTCTGCTATCATCGCAAAAAGTCTAGTTTAAAGAAACTTCAGTTTCGATCCGTCTTCAAACGTGGCAGGCAGATAGCAAAGTATAACGCATCTCCAAGCGACTCCACAAGTGGATTATTCCTCTCAGTACTCTTGTATTTAGGATAACATAGTCAGATTTGATATCCACCAGTCTGTTTAATTCCAGTGACGCAATACGCTACGCTTGTTTTAAATCCAAAAATACGCAGATATTTTCGGAAGAAAAGTTTTTCTTGTTCACTAAAATGTCTAATGCAACGTATTATAACGGACTGCCACGGTCTTCCCCAGCGCCCAGATAACCGAGCCACTTTAATCCCATCAGATGCTAACACCAGATAAAGTCCAGAGTTGTATCAGCTGTGCACGGTAAATAACAAACAGGTCGAGCGTTTTGTTAGTGAGATAAAATGACAGCGTTTCCTTCTATTGGCAGAAGTTGTTTTCTCCACCCCTCCTTTCACACAGCGCTATGCGAGGAATTCACGTCTCAGCAGAGGGAGAGAGAGAGAGAGAGAGAGAGAGAGAGAGTATAGCGTCATGGAGCTGAGAGACTGTCATGTCCGCTATATTTGGCATGTCTAATCATTGTACATGTGTAAGTTTACTCGCACGTTGTTTTGTTTTAAACCTTTAAAACGCATTTTCAGCCTTATTTAAATACACGTAAAATGTAAAACACAAGATAAACGTGATAAACTACACCTGCGGGTTTCTGCTATAGGATACCTCTGTTGTCATATTGTTTGAAATTTTGATATCTAATGCAGTGACATTTGTAATCTTTTAAGTGTGTCTTAAGCATTTATAAAAAAAAACATTGCATCATTCCCCCTCAACACTACACTTGTAAGCTACAGTAATGATACAAATAAAGTGATTACATCTGAAACTAAATTAATTATCCTTAGTTAAATGTATGATGAACTTAAACATTATAATAAGGTCTGCGTAAAAACGTATGAATATACTACATCTGAATTTTAGTCCAGTTAAAAATATGTGTTAGGAGGTTTCCAGAACCCTAAATGTAAATACACAGTCAGTCTCATAAAGTATAAACTTCTGGTCCAGCAGTTTTTACCCTTTAAGCAAAGACCTCAAACAATTCTTTCACATCAGCAAGGGTCTGATGTGAAAGAGCAGGAAAAAAATGTAGAGAGGGTGAGATATTTTTCTTCCGTCATAGCCCATTTGTCACAAGTGCACAGTAATTTATTTCTTATGGTGATATAAGTGCTTCCAGTATGGTCATATTCTGAGCCCAGTCCAAGACACATCTCTCAGACGATCATAATGGCCTCATATAAAAGCCTATAATGTCTGCTATAATTAAGGGCCGTCTTTAATCAAGGCCAGCAGGAAGACCCCGCTAATTACTGTTATTGAGATGTTGGGGGTAATTGAAAGTGAGGCCATATGGCTTCATATATGCTAAACATTAAGTTCTGATATATTAAGCAATTAGCATTAACTGGAATGGGTTTAATGGACAATAATCAATTTAAAAGGAATTTATTGCCCATAAAATAATTTCTTTGCTCTTTTCAAGTATCTTTTAACCAAAATGAAGGCAAAGAAACTATTCTTTCTTTAATATCCCATAATGCATCACCTTGAGAATGAGCAATTTATAGCTTCTCATATAGGCCTATTAAATATGTAATGAAGAAAAATATGACACAGTGTATAATATTTCACATATTTACATTTATGCATTTGACAGACACTTTTATCCAAAGCAACTTACAGTTCATTCAAATTATACATTTTGTCAGTGCATGTGTTCCCTGGAAACCAAACCCCAGTTTTTGAGTTGCTAGCGCAATGCTCTACCAACTGAGCTGCAGGAACACCTATACATTCATACATGTATGAATCATACACATATACTGTACATGTATGATTTATTGAATGTGGTGTTTTATTGACGTTTCCTAAATGGGAGCCAGATATTTTGTGGGATACATACAGGTGTAAATTCAGACTAAGTTGCTGGTAATATAAACATTATTCACATTCTCTGGAAGAGATGTTGAAATTCTACAGCTAATGTAGCCAGACAGCTTCAATCACAGAAATATGCAAATGAAGGCATGCCACAGTCAGTCTCTTCAAATTTAACCAGCTTTCAAGCAATGACAGAAAATAAGTAGAATTGCAGCTGATTCGTGACTGCTTGCAAGCAGCAACAGAAACATATATTCATATGTCAAATATATATTCATATGTTTCTGTTAAAATATAATCTAGTCCCTAAATAACTACTTTTCATATGCCACAGCTTGTGAAGGGTAAACAAAAATAACAAAATAGAATTTTTGAAAAAAAACATGGCAGGTGTTTATTATTTTGAACACATTAAATATTTAAATAACTTATAAACCTAAAAAAACAGCAACAAATATGAGTGTTTTAATTAACACCAATTAAAAACACAGATTGTCTGTAACTAAATGATCAACTTCAGGTAAAATTATATAAAAAGCCTATTGCAAATTAATATTATGATATAAAAATATAGCTATGACCACAGATTAAGGTAATTCAAATATATTTAGATATAAATATAAACATTTTTCCATTCTTTCACTAAATGATAACAATATGTGATGCACTATGAAAATATCCTGTTATCTACATTAAAACTGAATATCTGAATATCTTTGCAGTCATAAAGGAATAATTAAAGAAACATAAAAGAAACCATAAAAGAATCATCATTTTTATTAATATAACAGTGTCACCTTCCTCTCCTTGAAAACCATTTAATGTTACAGGGGCATAATCAACATCCATGAAGTTCCCATCTTCACCCAGCATGAGTTAGGACTAATCGGCTACTGCAGAAAAAGCTCTCTCATCCCAAGAGGTTGATTGATTCCCTTGTAAGAAGCCTGATAAATTATGCATAAAAATGTGCAATAAACAGCCGTTATAAATCCTTAACTGTTGCCCATGTGTGATGAATTACACGGTCAGGGATGCATTCAAGGAATACTAAACACTCTGCACATGACCAATCCACAGGCGTAAGTATTTTCTGGACAGACAGATTCCAAGCTCATTCGTAACGTCATGGAAAATGAAATAATTCATTATAAATGTGAAAGAGCTTCACACGGCAGAACCATGTTGGAATGCACGCTCCAAACTGCTCACAGCGGCAGAATATTTATCGTCCGTATTTGGAGCAATGCAGTCTCGGACATGTGGAGAGCAGGAGGAGATTTAAGGCACATGTGCTGAACTGCTCGGATGTGCTGTTAATTCTTAAATAAGAGGCAGATGATCTCAGGCACAGCCAGGGAAGTGATGTTATAAACACCAGTTATTTTACCATCAGTGGCACTATATGTAACACGGTACAGTTATACAAATTCTAACCTATGCAAATATTAATTTTGATAATAGTTCCAGCCAGGGCCATACATGGAATTCATGGCACTAAATGTTTGTGGGGGCCCATTAACCACATAAAAAACACCTAGAACAATAGAATCCTCCTTCCTCCCCCAATGACCCACACACAGACTTATAACTAGTCTAAAAATGCTGACACATCATATGGCAAAGATCTGCATAGCTGCTGGTCACCCGGCTTCAGGCGGTAATTGCTGAGTTTCGTATAACACTGGAACAGGCTTCTATAAACCAGAAGTAACCAAAACACCATGTATGATGCGTGACACCACTGAGCTAACCAAGAAAGTCATTGTGGTGGAAATCCCCTCATCTCATGTTAATGGGATCACTGTGTGTGGAGAAACATCACACAATGTGGTCTGACATATTCTACAAGATCAGCAGATTGCTTGCCAGGGCCCCTTTAAAAACATTTGGGCAGTGTCAGAAACCACAAAGATCTGGTAGTCACATTCCTTTATGATGAGGTCACATCAAAGGTGCTTTCACCAAACATATACTTTGAAACTGTGATTATACTACCTTTGATGTTATTGATTAATATTAGTTTGGGAGGGGTTGGCATATGTAAAGATACAGTACTTGAAGTGTCAGAGGTAGCATCAGTGCGCAGAAACCTGTGCAATTCTGCAAAAACTACATTGAGAAACTAAACATATTAACAAAACAAGACAAAAAGTGTAAACAAACAAGACTGCAAGACTAACTTATAAAGAACAGTACAAAGCAAGACTAACAGAGAGAATATAAAGTTAGAAAAATCAGGAAAACAAATAAAAAACAACCAACGAAAACAAAAGGAAACCCTGACATGGAGCGTGGGCCAGGATCCTGGAAACAAAAACTAAGAGCCTTTCTAGACAGAATTGACAGAATTCTGACACTGTATTAAAATCGAATAATTCATTGATCTAAATGCTAGTCACAAGATTGTTTCAATTAACTTTGAACAGAACAACAGAACAGATTTATGAGGGCCAAGATGTTGCCCAACAATATATACTATTCAACTAAAACTGTTCAAATATAGCCTAAACTCTCTTTATGGTACCAATAAGGTTTTCAGACAGATTTTTTCAGTTACAGAGAAAAAATTAAGAATAAAATGAAACTGAGAGAACAGAAGTTAACATATTCTTTATATGTCTCTATGGTATTCTTCTTAAGCACCTATAAAAAGCTGTGAAACGATACTATATACTTCACATCTAGTATGCATGATTTGATTATATTGTTATCTCTCTGTTTTCATAGGACATCTTTCACCCATTAAATATACAGTATATTGTATTTTCTGAACTGTATTCCAATCAATTCTTGACCTCTGTTTACAAGATGATTTTCTTATGGACCAAAAGACCTATTCTAAACCTTGCTGAATCTTTGACCTGAATATATATTGCATTGGAGAGACTCATACATGCCTCTCTAGCACCTCACCCAAATCATCTGCTATGTTCGTATGTGTATGTGTGAGCCTGTTTTACAGCTCCTCTGTTCTGTTTAAAACCCTGTGCATCTGTGAGATTTGGAATGAGAATGAGCTGATGTTGTGTGTACATTTGTGTATTCGTCTATTAAGTGTATTTGGGTAGGTAAAGGGATAGTTTACCCAAAATTGAAAATTCTTTCATCAGTTACTCACCCCAATACTCACCCCCTTACCTCAAACCTGTAAGACTATTTTCCTTCTGAGGAACACAAAAATATATTCTGTATGTTGGTAATCACACAGTGGTGGCACCCATTGACTTCCATGTATGGACACAAACCGACTAAGGGATTTTTCAAAATATCTGCTTTTGTATTCCACGGATGAGAAAATCATACATTTGGAATGACATGAAGATGAGTAAATGACAGAAAAAATTGGAGTGTTTTCTCAATATCATTATTATTATTACATTATTGGGTTAACTATCCCTTTAACAACAAATACTTTTGGAATGATGACATACAGGATTATGCTAATTCTTTTATGATTATAACTAAGCATACAGCTATTATGAATTTATACAATAGACTACATGGATTATTATTAAAAATTCATTTTACAATGAAAAAATTCACCTGTTAAACATTGCCTCAATAAGTCACAATATGCTTATATGACTAGTGACCTAGAAATGGTGCAAATATTATGGTGCAAAAAAAAAAAAGACTTATTTTACATCACAACATTTTAAAAGTCCTGAAATGTATATTTTCAGGTTTAAAGTTTCAGTTTTTATAGTGGTCTCTGATTTTTGAGAGCTGGAGCTGGAGACCAGACTGTTCATAAACTTACACATCAGAAAAATGTGTTTACATCAATGTAAAGAGTTTGTGAACTGCGTTCTTGGTTATATTATGTATAGTAAGTTGTATAGTACTTGGTTGCCTTTTTAGTTTATTCCTGTATGTTAAAAAATTCAATGTCTTTGTTATTTCATGCTTAAGAATATGTTTAAGAATGACAAATAAAATTACCCATAACCCTTTGGCAGGAGTGTCATTCAATAGACTCTCAATCTTATAATCGCTCAAAAGCGCATACAAATCTCCAGCTGCAACCTTTCCTAACTATTCTTCCCTGTAGAAGGCATAAATTCTCGTTTGGGCAAGGCCATATGCCGAATGGTTGCTCCCTTGATTCTCAGCTATCTCCCTGTCATGCCCTCTGAGCAAAACCCCATAAACTCTTCATTACAGATACAAGAAAAGCAAACAGAGCATGCAATGACAAAAGATTGAGGCATCTGCTGGAGAACAAAGAACATCTGCAGCCATTTTGCCCAATCAATGCGCAAGGGGCTTCGACCCAGATCATTACCTCCACAGCAACCGGGAGCTGGGGGAAGATACCGCACCTATAATTCTGAGTGGCGCCATGCTTGTGGACACATGCACACAAAGCCCACAAAGCCCAAAGAAGAGAGATGGAAGGTGAATCAATGCAAACAGAAGGCCGGATAGTTTTTTTAATGCACTGTAATGGACTGTGAACAGCATTTAGGTGCAGCAGCTGGACTTCAAGTTTTATGTGACAGACAGAGCAGACATAGAGGACCAGAGACAGTGTTTATGATGCCCACCGTCTGAACATTAAATGTGTTCTAGTTACAGTTTTGATTTTGTGATGTTTTATGGCATTAAATTTAGAGAGGCAATAAAAAAAATCTAAATTAGCCTTAAATCTAAATACAGCAGTCATTATTTTTAATATTGATATAAAATTATTATTCCAATAAAATATGGACATGTTAAAGACCATTTAAATACATGTCTGTTAGCTTTGAGGCCATCATTAAGAAACATTTACTTCAAGCAGATATACAGATTTTTTCAAATTAAATTCATTCAAAAAGGAGAACATTCTTCCTCCATGTAACAAGCGGTAAACCATGGTTGTGAATAAATACAAAAACAGTTACTCCTACCTTTTAACGCCTAACTAACTGGTCAACTTTCTTGTTGTAATTTCTCAAGTAGTTTCACTGGTTATGAATGTTCCCTACATTATTAACACTTACAGTCTTTCAAATGAGAATCAATTCTGGTACGTGTTCGTTTTAAAATTTAGGAGAAATTATTCCAGAGTTTATCTGCTTTTTTGTGAATGAAGGCATTACAGCAGGTTTGCTAAATTTAGCACATTTTAGACAACATTTATATTACCCATTGTTATACTGTGACACTTTCCAACACTTTAACGTATGTGCTGAGAATCTTGTCTGTGAAATACAAAGCTAGGAAATATTTTTTACTGTCTCATCTTTTACTGTTTCCTGACATCATAACATTGATAAAATATAATAGAAACCACTTAACAAAGTTGCTGCGATGTTATTGGCTGATTAGATATTGGCATTACCAGGCATTTTAGGAGCTGTAAAGCTTTACATGACGAGGTAATTTGGTGGTGGAGTTTTTGTGGTCTTCACATGACATTATACATGCACTTACTAATCGGGCTCAGAGATACTTTTCTCTTCTTCATTTTGTTCACTATGACTTAAGTTTTAAGTCCCACTTACCACAAATCTTATATGTTTTAAACGATTGTACAGCATGCAGCAACGCAAAGTCAAAATGTATTATTCAAATAACAAACTGAAAGAATTGATGCCTTTTGTCTTTGAATTTGACTGCTGTGGTGCTAATTTACATAAATGTAATCAGGGTGCACATGGTAAAGTGGCTGGTACAAGAAGATCAATGATTGGTCATGAATAAAGGATTCAATTACCAGTCACATTTCTGATCTTTCATAAGCTATAAAATGCGACTTATGTCATTGGCAGTTAATTATGTCCAGGCTGGGATAAGGACCCAGAGCACCATCATAAGCTGTATATTGACATACAGTTTAAATTATGCAATGGAGCAAATGTATATTTATCACTGGCTGTCTGTCATTAGTAGTATTTTGTTCTTATTTTGATGCCATTTTCATTTTTATCTGTAAATTAAAGGTTTTATTCGCAGCCAGCTTAACTTCAGCTTGAGTTTACTTGTATACTCATTGCTGAAATATCCCTATTACTGTTACTGCAATAAATAACATTATTAACAGAAACATTATTTAGCAATCAATGCAGGCACATTGAAGTTTTTATAGACAGGAAGTACCAGTAGACTTGAATCAGCATTGTGCCAGGAGACAGGAAGTCATGAGGAACAGATGCTGCACTAGATGTGCTGTGATTTACTGAGCATCATGGGAAAGATGACACCACGCTAATGGCAATATAAAATGCCAGGAAATGGAAATATAATGGCAATTTAAAACAGCATTAAGCTGCCCACTGCAGATAAAGGCAGAGTTTCTTTACCAAAAGGGCTATAACAAGAAAATTCTTTTACTACCCAACTTTGCTAGGTCAAGATAGTCAAGGTGGTAAATATTTGGCATACTTTGACTTTGTTTATTGCCGCTTGTGGCTGTTTTTGTATCAATTTATCGCCATTTTTACCCGAAAGCTTGAGTGCAATGGAGATATGAGCATGTTCTTCTAAATCTCTCAGACCTGCAATACTTCTCTTCCACTGTGGATTCTGGCATCCCCTTATCCATGCCGAGCTTATGTGCCCACCTCCTGCCGCAGAGCCATCCGTGGGTGCTCCCCAAAACAGTAATTTATTAATGCTGACAAACCTGCCAAGCAAAGCCATAAATTCCCATAAGCACTTGTTTGGGGCTCCTCTCTGCATTTTTACTATGATCTTGGTGTAGAATACCAGTAACTATTAGTATGAGTAATGTTAGCTAAATTACTTTATGAGCAATTGATTATAGTCAAGTGACCTGCTGGTTTAGGCTATGCCTCCAAGACATAGGCTGGTAAGGCTGGTCTTCCAACTGGCCAAACTGGTTTTAGCTGGTCTTCATGTCTTCAGCATGTGGACAATTGAGCTTAAATGTTCAGTGATGGTCAGCCACAGGGTCTAATTAGAAGGCATTTTGTGTTTTTGTTCATTGTTTAATGGCTCACATAACCATGATAGATGCAGCGTACATGCTGCAAAATGGATGGCTGCTTTATGACTTGTAAACATCATCATAATCATAAAATTAAACTAGACTACAATGGTCTAGTCCCCCAACACAACAACAATGGGGAAAAAACAAAATA